>VXAY01000605.1:276562-343726 GCA_013399855.1 Oxyruncus cristatus | reverse complement strand
CGCCCGCAGCGGTCCCGGTGCCGCCAGCGCTGTCCAGCGGCGCCGGTGCTGCTCGGCCCGCGGCTGCGGGCGGCGGCACCGGAGGCGGGGGGCGAAGCGCAGAGCAAGCTCCCTCCTTACTCTGCAGCCCCGGTTTATACCTGGTACCGGGAGGGGCCGCCCCGCCTCTCCTCCTGCAGGCGCCTGTGCCCTCTCCCCAGCCCTGAGCCGCCGAGGTGGATCTTACGCGAAAGGGAGAGGCGGATCCCGGAGCCGACGCCGTCCTGCGGGGTCCCAGCCCCTGAGCGCGATGGAGACAACGGGGGGGAGCGGGAGGGGCGAGGGGAGTCTCTCCCCCCGTCGCTGCCCTCCGCAAGCAGCCCCCGAGAGGCGCTCTCCGCAAACCGGAGGATTGTCCGCCACGTCGGGCAGAACGCGGGATCGCCTCCGGAAACCCGTCTTCCAGCATTTTACTCAGGTGAAACTACGGCGCTTTGAAACGCAGAGTGACGGGGAGCAAGGGACTTGGAAATAAAGAGATTTTATTCCTGACATCCAGCTGTGGGTTCTGCATAGATTTTACTCAAAGGCATCAGCTGTGTTTAAAGTTTTAGGGTTTGATTCTCGACGTTGCATTTCACAATGATCTCGGCATGGAAAGGGAGACAGGTATTGTCTTTGATCCGTGACTTACTATTCAAATGGTATAACACAGCGGAGAACGAATGTCGTTTGCCTCTTTGAAGAGTAGCATTTGTCCCTAGTGTTTCTTGCTTTTCAGTGAGGTAATGTCTTTTACTTCCTAGTGTCTGCACGTGTATAGGCTTTCCAAACAGTTGTATCTATTTCCAGCAGGAGCCATGAATGTACATAGCCGTGTACATATGCTGGCAGACAGGCAGACCTACTGGTCTGAAGTTTTCAAGACAAAGTGCTAATGCAGAGGAATAACTGCATTAGCCATTAACATGCTCTGCAGACTTTTTCCTTTATTTCTTTTTCTCAAAAGGGAGGATGTATGAGCTTGTAGCAAACTTGCTTATTCATGTTATTAAAAGAGTTCTCTTGAAGCTCCTTGGGTTTATGACAGGTGTATGGAGATTGTGTCCACTGAAACATCAGAAGTAAAGTATGTCCCGTGTGCAGTGATACAGTCTGTCCATGGCATGCTGTCTAGTATAGGAATTAAATCAGAGATTTTTCTTAAATAAACTTTTACTAAAATTATCAAACAAAAAGCATTAATGTTTCTTAAAAGTTACACCTCTCTGTATCGACTGATCATTGTAACTCTTCTCACATCCCTGAATATATAAATGTGTTAAAGTTGTGTAAATTACTGATTCATACAATGCTGAATAATTTGTTAGAGACCCAGCCAGTGCTAGGTCTCAGAAAAGATCAGGCTAAAGACTTCACCTTTACCACAGGCAGCTCACTGGAATTGTCACAGAGCTCCGCTGAAAGTGATTCTTGTTACTGATCAAGTTTCTTCCACACAGTGTTAAATTCAACTACACTCCTTCCAAGGCAGCCTTACTGAGGGCTTAGATATTTGTCTAAATTGCTGTGACCCTCTACTTTGCTGAGCATACATGAAATTTTCTAAGATAAACAATATTCAGGTTTCTGCTAACATTCTGAATCAGTCTTTTTGGTTGCCATTGCTGGATCTAATATATGTCTTTAACACTGTGAGCTAATTTTTAACACTGAGAGTATGGTCCTTTTGCTAATTTTTTTTAAATGGGTTTATATATGAACAATCAATATGATTCCCATTGGGAGAATAGTTTAAATTCAACCTATATTTAATATTAAATTATCTGGGACAAGAGGAAGTTGAGTCTTTTTGCATGAATATCAACAGAAGAACACTTTAAAAGCTTCTATTGACAGAAGCTTATTGCAATTTGAGTGGAGAGAAGTGAGACCCCTTGCTTTTTGTTGCACAGTATCACCACTCCTAGTGCTGCCTTCCAGGAGAATTTCTTCTATCCTAATAAATTTTATCTGTCCTTTAGTCCACCTAAGTCTTCCTCTAGTTTTCCTAAGGTTGAGGAATTAGAAACATTTTCATTGTGACTTTAAGTTCTTGATTTTTATCAGTACTTGATTTTATCTACTCTATGTTTTTGAGAACTCTGAACAGCAAGGAAATAAGCTTTGGAGAGAGTGAGTGATTCCAGCTCAGAGAATACAAAAACTTAGATTATGCTTCTAGTGTTGTTCAACAGATGTCTGTGTAAAGACAAGGGAATACACTCAAATAGTATGAATATAATTTCCCTCAAAGGCAAAAAGGTGTTAGGGGGAAGATCCACAGACCCTGACATAAACCAGTCGGAATTCAGATCTCCACATACAAACTGTTCATCATTCTCTTTTCAAACAAAATAGTACACCCATGTCTTTGGATCTTATTTCAGATTACAGCCCTGAGACAATCTCACCATGCAGCTGTGACACAGTACTTGGCACAAAAGCAAGGGAGAAAGTGCCACAGTTAAGTGTCCTTAGTGGGAAAGAAACTGCATAGGCATCATCAGCCAGCACAGATGGAGTATTTCTGGGAGTGCAACACCACTGGGCACGAACCACAACAACTTGGAAACATGAGAGGTAAATCCACTTCACCAGTAATTCCTAAACGTAAGGATTCTTTAGTTCATGTAGGAATGAGGAACTCCACACACCTCACAAACGCCCTCTACCGAGAAGTTGTTCTGACAGAGAAAAACACTTCTTTCCCACATTTGGGCATCTCAAGGCACTTGATAATTTCAGGTATAATTCCAGATTTGCACATCACAACAAGCTTTATGTAGTCCCACGAAAATTCAAGCACATCTGCCACTAAAACTACCTGCAGTAAGAATCCTTTAATTCAGCATGTGTGCTTGCACATTAAATGAAAACTGGGTTCAAATGCAGCCAGGGAAGTGATTACATTTGAAGGCCTGATTATCAGTCACACATTAAAAAGAAACATGGCAGCAACCAAGGAACAAATAGCATCTGATTTTAAACACTGAGCATTAGGAACCAAGTTTTCAATAAATTTTGTAGTATCACACATTAGATCAGCAGATACAGCTGGAAAAAGTGGGCATGCATTGTAATGGAGAGTGACTTCTTCCAGGCGGTCAAATGTACAATAACCTTAAGTAACTTGTTTTCTTTCTTGTTACTCCTCAATAGAGGCTTTCTTATTTTAATGGAGGGCTTTTTGGTAGAGATTTTCATTTCACGTTCTTGAGTTAAAGGACAAGAGGATACTGAAATAGATCATTTCCCAGGTTTCAGAATACATGACAGGGTTTGCAACTGTTCCTATGTGGGTAGCTAGAAGTGGGTCCAAGAAGCAGCTGGGAAGAGTAGACACAGTCGAAGAAAGGCAGGGAAGGAGACAAGGTCTCTCTAGCTGGGTATGAAATACTCTGTATTTGGAGTCAAGGAGGACAGTTGTTCAGTTTCTAAGATCACATCTCTAAGGCCACACCTCAAACTCTAAGGTTAGACATCCAAACATCAAGCCTATACAATTCTTTTACTAGTAAAATAGCACTGGAAGTTAAACATCTCATAGGCAATGCCAGTGCACTCCCTGGGAGAATCTGATACAAGAAGAATTATTCTAAAGAGAAGAACCATTGTGTATTTGTGTGGAGAATGTCACAATTAGCATAAGTTAGAAAACTAATTATGTTCAAAAGAGAAACACTGAGTACAAGCTGCTCTAAGTAGCAGCTAACTAATATAAAATATGTCTGATATGTGCCATGTAATCCTTTCCTCTTCAAGACTCCAGGGAACGGAAGAAATACCTACACTCTGTGGTTAATGCTGGGCTCTGCCCAACACCAGTACTATGTCCTTGCAGCACTGGGCTACAAGCAGAAGTTTGTGGCCTCCCAAGCCTGGAAAGCTCCAACAAACACCAATATAGAAATTCTTCCTGTTAAGTCTGTATGGTTGGACAAAATGAGTTTAGAAAAAAATGGTAGCGATTAATCACGTGTATTTCTTAATTTTTTTAGATTAAATTGACTTTGAATTAATTTAAAAAAAAAAAAGTGGGGAAGAAGCTGTATTTATGACACATCTCCCCAGACTGCGTGGTGTGGCTGAGCCATATCCCCGTCCAATAAATCTAGACACTACTCTCCACTACTTCACCCCTCTCAACCCTCAGACTTTGCATCCTGCCTGCTATAGGATTTGAGGAAGTCACCTGATTCCTAAGCCTCCTGACCTAGCTGAAAGTGAAGCAACCTCCGTTTCAGGTCCAAATTGAAGTGCAGGCACTAGTCTGCAACTGGTAGAGGCCTCTAGCAGACCTAAGCTTCAACAAAGGGAACTCTGCAAAGCAGGATGGAAATTCAGCATTAGACAAAGCTGGAAAGCTGGCAGAAGCAGCTGTTCTCCAGTATTTAGGCATGTGAGCTCTCTTTTTGCAGATAAAAAGTTATTTTATTGATACCAATTCAATTTTTTGTTCCATTTTCACAGAGCTGTTTCTTTCATGGCAGAAGGGTAATAGGTGCCACTACATTTAACCATACTAATAAAGCAATTAATTGGGTGCTTAATGTTAAACACACAGCTCATCCCTCTAAGCACAACTGCAGCTTTATGCATGCATTTAGATTCCATTTGTTTTACTGTGATTATTCAGTAGGACTCCAACTCACTAAAAGGTTAAAGAGCACATAGCTGAGTTGCCAACTTGAGTCAAAAGCCAGGCTTAGAACTGACTTAGAAACAAGTTGGATATCAACATCTTCCATCCCATTTGTGATAGACAATTAACAGACAGCTGCTTCTATAGATTCAAAACAAATAATGATTTTCTGTCAACAAAGTCCCATGGAATGGCTTGAGTTTCGTCAGCAGACTGCATTCAAAAGGAGTGCACAATGCCAGCTTACTCTACTTCCATCTCAAGTTATCCTCCTAATGTGGTGTTACAAAGCACATTATTGAACACACATGACAAAAGAAAAACATTGCTATTAGTTTCTCCTAGTGCGAAGATAATGGGATTCCTGTGCTTGATCTCACATGGCACATATTGAGCCACTTCAAAGAAAGTGACAATTTTATTGTGGGCACATACATCACACGCAGGGGGGTTTCAGTGCAGACACCCATGGGGTTTGTACTGGGTTTATTTGACAACCTCTCCAGAATTCTTTTTTTTTTTTTTTTTAATTCAATGCAGCTGTACTCCTTATGTGCTCCCAGAACTAAATCAGGGCATTGCCAGCTAACTCTTCTTTTAGCATCTTTATCACAGGACAGAAACTCAAGCTTCCATAGTGCTGTTTCTGAAGTTCTACAGAGAATGTAGATCGTCTTAGATTAGATGATCTAGTTAGGCAAGTAATTACATGATCCTCACCTAAAAATAACAAGATACAAAGTAACATTTGTATCGTGCAGCTTTTTTACCAAAAATGTGTTCTTAAATATTGTTTCTATCTATAGTGGAATCAAATGCTAACCAAACTTCATGATTATTGTGGGTTCATGTGCATGAATTAATGTGCAAATAATTACTACTATACCAAGCATAATGAAAAGCACTGAAAGATCTAATTCCATTTAGAAACCAGGAGTTTTTCAGTTTTCTTATTATTGCATTTATAAACATTTCTGCTTAAAGAGATCATAATAAATACCAAAACAAGTATTTTTGAAGTATATCCAACAGCAGGTTTTCAATAGCAATTCACATTTTAAACAGTGAAATTATTGAAATATTACTGAAATTAAACTTCTGCCCAGTATGCTGAGCTAATTTAGTCATTTCATAGTATTGTGGGAACATTCAAATTACTTTGGGATGATAATTAAGCTCCAGATTTATCATGTATTGAAAAACAATTCACTGTAATCACAATTACTGCATTTTGGTGAAGGTTAGTCACACAGTCTGAGAACCATAGTACTTGATTTTAGATTACATACTGGTATGAGGCATTATTGCTTTTAGTTCATTCCACATACGCAAACCTCAGCATTTGCTCCATGCAGCAGAGCAGCAGATTGCATTATAGTTTGGAAACCCAGTCTCGGTGTTACTGATATAGAACCTTTTACAGTACTCCATGAGATAAACAGAAATTTCATTAACTACCTGAACTAGAAATTGTAGTAAATAACATGTACTCCTTGAAGCACTTTTCACCTTCTTTGCAATTGAGCTACTTCAGCAGACACAGGGCAGATTCCCCTTACAAAGGGTGTTCTGATGTCTTACAACAGTTATTTCAATGTCATTAATACAATCACATTGCTGTACCTTCTACACACACAACAGCTAAATCCGTACACAAAATGAACCGTGATTCCCACCTCTTCCCTCCTTCTGCCTAGGCTTCCATGCCCACCAGCATTCATCACAGAGGGAACAATGCCTTTTGTTACATCAGCCAGAAGTCACGCTGCAACCAGTTACAAGGGAGGCTCTCTCACGGTAAAGGCAAAAGAATAAATGCCCCTCTTTGGATTTTTTTGTCTCGATTTCACTTTCTTGTGCACCCAGAAAGCCAAATAAACTATTATACTCCAGTGACTGACAAGTCAGCATTTCCCCCTTACTGGTTTCCCATCTCCTTCTTCTTCTCCATCTTCTTGTAAAACTCCCACTGGGTTCAGACTACTGAGTTGAGGTACATCCTTGAGGCTATTTACCAGCAGGAGAGTCTGGCGCCCGCATGGGCTCACATGCCTAGCTCTTCTAGAAGTCTTTCAACTGCACATACTGAGTAAGCTGGCAAATTATTAATAGCAATTATAGGCATTAAGTTATTATTAGCAAATTTGGAGTGGTTAATAATATTTAATTCAATTCCGAGTTCTTTGAATTCAGAATCGTGGACCAAGAGATTCCAAGTCTTGTTGTCTCCTTTTTTATTGGATTTAGTTAAGAAGAAGCTATTAAACTCTGGATGTTCCGGCTCGCTTGGGTCCCCGGTCCTCCCGCCGGCGGCAGCCCCGAGAGCTATGCGCCGGGTTCTTAACCGGGACCGGGACCGGGCCGGGCCGGGCCGGGCCGGGCCGGGGTGATGGTCGGTACAGCGGGGATGAAAGGCCGGAGAAAGGCAGCGGGGCAGGGGCAGGTGAGCGGCCGGCAGCGGGGCGGCGGTGGCGGCCGGCGCTGCTGACGGTGCTGGCCCGGGATTATCGTCCGGCGCCAGCCGACCCCGCTTTTGCTGCGCCCGCTGCCGGCCCGAGCGCGGGGGCCCGCCCGGGGACAAAGGGCGGAGCGAGCCGGGGCCGGGGCCAGGGCCGGGGCCAGGGAGGGCTCCGGCTCCGGCCGCCGCTGCCCACGCAGTGTACCTTCCCCAGACATGTCCCCCAACTACATCCGGAGCTTCTCGGAGGGATGTGTGAGTAACGCGGGGGCGGCTCCCCACGGCCCTGCCCGGCTCAGGGATCCGACCCCAAGCCGCTCGGGGGCCGCGCTTCGCCCGCCGCCCCCGAGCACAGGGCAGCGGTGCTGCCCGGGTGGGATGCTGAAGGCGGCTTGAGGGGGGCTAGAAACGGGCCTGTGGGGACCTGGAATTTAATTTGCAGGAACAAGTATGGTTATAACTGTGGTCGGGTTTGATGGTGGCACGGCGGTCCGTCCTTTGCCATCACCTGACATCATGTCAACAGCAAAACGAATAGACTTTGGGTCGAAGCGCTCCGCTCCGTCTGGCGCGTTCTGCAGCAGCAGAATACAGATAAAGGCAGTGAAACAAATGAACTGACAAGTGCTAGACAAATGAACGTTTATATAAAATTAGTAGGAACAATGAAAGTGTTGTAAGCCATTATTTTGTTAGAAAGCTACTCTGGCCTTCATAGGCAAACTCCTTTTAAAACAAGTAGAATAAAATAAACATTTTGTATAATGAAAAAGAGTAAGTAGACCTCCAACAATAACAATGTTCATTTTTGTTTTTATGGTGAATAACCCTGTGATTTGCAGCTCAGGCCACCAACGGTAATTGGCCAATTCCACACTCTTTTTTTTGGCTCAATTCGAATGTTTTTCCTTGGCGTTTTGGGCTTTGCTGTTTATGGAAATGAGGCCTTGCACTTCAGCTGTGACCCAGACAAGAGAGAGGTTAATCTTTTCTGTTACAACCAGTTCAGGCCTATAACTCCTCAGGTAATTCTTTTTTGTTTGGTTGGTTGGTTGGTTTTTTTTAATTGTAAAAATCTAATATTAAGAAAATAAACTGCAAAATTTAAACTTGAGCGTTCCATATAAGAAGTAGTAACTGACTGGGCTAATTATCCCTATTTTTTTTATTAATATTTTCCTTTTAATAACACTTTATCCATGACTAAATATGGATTTGTGCTTTCTCTCCTTCATAACAACAATCCCCATGTTTCAGAAACCAACTGAACTTTTCAAATCAAAACATAACAGTGATTTTTACCTTTATTGTCATCTAAGTGTTTAAACATTATATATATATATTAAAAACAGACTTGCAAAATGTTCCAATATGTGGACATTTTAACTGTCCCTATGCAGTTGTAAGTGATCTGACGGCTACATTTCTGCTACATTTTAGGTATTCTGGGCATTACAGCTGGTGATTGTACTGGTACCTGGTGCCTTTTTTCACCTTTACGCTGCATGTAAGAGCATCAAACAGGAAGATATTCTCCAAAAGTCATCCTACACGGGTTTTTATATCTTCTCCGTTTTCTTAAGGATTGTCCTTGAAGTTGTTGCTTTTTGGCTTCAGATTCAGCTCTTTGGTTTCAAAGTGAATGCAATCTACATGTGCGATGTGGGAGCACTTGAAAAAAAGTTTAACATTACCCGGTGCATGGTGCCAGAGCACTTTGAAAAGACAATTTTTCTTATTGCAATGTATACATTTACTGTGATTACAATGATCTTGTGTGTTGCTGAAATTTTTGAGATCTCATGTAGAAGGCTAGGTTTTTTAAAAACTCAGTGATGTCAACCACTCATTTACCACCCTGTCCACCTGTAGTTTTATCAAAATTATTTCAAGCCATAACAAAAAAAAACTTCTGTCCTCTATGTTGCAGAAGAGAACCACACTCACGATTACTGCTGCAGAATAGTCATCTGACGTTTACTGCTTATCTAAAAACTACCACATTATGTGAATACTCTTTGTTTCCATGTCAAGACCAAAGACAATAAGATTTACAAGAGTAACATATTTTCATGACCTGCCACAAACAATAGTTTTGCCTCCAGAGGAGTGTCTGTATGTGAGGAGGACGTAATTTATAAGCGTACTATTACTCACAGCTTTTCTGAATGCCTACAATTGAGGCTAATAAGGTTATTGATCTTCCAAGAAAAACTACTCCAAATTTCTTACATGTTCTTATGGCTTGAGAATTAAGCGGTAATGGTGGATGATCTCTGAGTATCAGAAAGCATTTGAGCATCTTCCCAATCAGTGCCACTGTTGCAACCTGCATCTCAGCTCCCTAGGGCAGAGACTCCTGGTTAGAACTGTGGGGACAACATATCCATCAATACCAGCTTGCTTTGTAGTGGTCCAGCTAGTGTCACCTGCTGGCTGGGAATCTTCTTTTATAAGTGAGAGAGTCACATGGTATTCTTTGTATTCTTTTGACTGGAATGCCTTACTCTCCTTATGTTTTGGCTTAAGATGTAGAAGATTTTTAACAATTTAGTATGATCCCATTTTGAAGGAGTAAAAGGGCTTTCTGACTTAATTTTGCATAAGAGGCTTAAAAGTGTCAAAATGAAATCTCAGAGATAAGCCTTCTCTAGGCCCAATAATGACTTGATTTCAGTTAGAGTTTTGCTTGTGTGTGACTGCAGAATTGGGCCCACAGAATTTTTTCCTCTATGTGTCACATCTAACTTCTTGCTCTGACTAAAGTTGCAGAATAATAGCTAGAAAAGAAGTCTGCTTACTAAAATTATTCTATACCATAAGTGTAAGTGGTTAGGTTAGGTTAGGTTTCAAACTTTTTATAGGTACCAGATATTTTAGTGTGTGACAGTTTCTTCTTAAGGACTAATAAACATATTACATTTACAAGTGATTGCCTTGTGCTGAAGTGAGATAATGGAAATGAAACAGATTTTAGAACCAGAAAGAAAGGAGGAGGGAGTTTCCTGTATAAAATATGTAAAAATAGCAATCATAACAGTTAGCTATTTTCCATTTGTTTTTCAAACATAAAAAGTTGAGATTCCAGTGACATTTGGGTCCTTTCAGGAATATTTGGAAAATTCTGGGAAAAGTATTACCAAATGTTTTAGCACCAACTGTTACTTAAGCAGTCCCGAACAAGGTTGTAATCCTCACCAACGAAAGCAGTCCTCGTTACACAAATGGAATTGCATGATTTAGGTGTCTTGGATTTGACTGAATCTTGGCCATTTAAAACAAAGTGGGTGACAACTAGATGTGTGATTTTTTTAATATGCTGATCAAGAACAAGATGATAAATTTCAATGCATTCACTATATTAAATCTTTAATGTTATTTTTTTCCCTACGGAAATAAGATACGTGTTGTCTTAAATAAATGTCCAGTCAACACCACCAGATTTGTGCAATATTAAACTTACTTGTAAGTTATTTGATATTTGCAAGTATTACAAGTGGAATAAAAATCACTGTGCTAATTTCTTGTTTGCATAATGTGCTATGTGCTTTGGTTGATACATGTTTAATTTTTCACTGTATATGTCATTATCCATCTGGAATTATTCTTTGCAACTGAAACTCGTAATCTCAGGTAAAAAAACTTTTTTTATTTATGAAAGAATACAATATATAGAACTACTAAAAAGAAGAATTTACATTCATGTGCTAGGTACAGTTGTGATCAATGGTATGCAAATCACACTTAATGAGATATTTGTATAGTAATAAAATAATCACAACCTTGTCAGTATTTTCCCTGGTGCTTAATATTTCCACTGCTTGCTGTTCTTCTTCTGTAGTGTAGATTTCCAAACACTTCAGAGAGGTCAGAGGAGTGCCAAAACCCCCAAGCCCTCAGGGGATGTCCTTGTTAAACACCAAGAGCCTTGAAGAACAAGTACTAGCATAGGATTGCCTGAGGACCCCCAGGGGGGCTTTAGGAGCTGGATTACTCAGCACCATGCCCTTTCCCTTGGTGGTCAAAATCTGGAACATATTAAAACATTTCCTCCTTGCAAATGAGATACAACACCAATTTTTTTTTTTTGCATGTGAAATTAAAATTGTCAGATTCCTCAGTTTTTAATTTAGAAACAAAATGTGCATTATTGCTTTTATTGCAAATGTTTTTCTGTGACTGATTCTGTTATTAGTTTCTGGAACAAATTGATGGAGATATTATGTTCATGTAAAGAAACCATTTCCCCATGGTTGTCAACACTTCTCTTTCCTATATTTGCCATTTGTTTTCCTGGCATTCATTGTACTCTCAAGTGTCTCTAAACTTTTCTTTTGCCTGGTCTCCCAAACTCCCACCACTTTAATCCTCATTTACATTGTTTTCTAACAGCTTCCTTCCACCCTTACTCCCTCTGAGATTGATATGCCTTCATGTGTTTCTCGGTGTTGCACTGATTTTAACTCAAATGCTTAGCATATATTTGAGATGATCTGAAGGTTTGGGGTTTTATTGCCATTATGAAAGGAATTATATAATTCACTTTGGGATTCTTTGATTCAATTCTATTTCTTTACACAGTGAACATGAAGTCCTGTCTCCCAGAACACTGAGGAAGCATTTTTGTTGCTTACATCAGGTTCACAGTGATATAAGTGCTTCTTTGACTTTTTCATTGTTCTCCATCATACTTGAGCCACCTCATTTTCACAGACAGCACTCAAAGCAATCCCCAGCTCATGTGTTTGTAGTCGGTTTTGTCTCTAGCCAGCCATTATGACCATTTTAGTTCTCACTTAAGAAAGAGCTGTAATTGTGATGTGATTGCATTTACATCAAAGATATAGCTGCTCTGGGCCAGGCAGCTTCTAGTATACCACCACAACATCCCAGTCCTGTAACCACTTCTTGTTCTGTTCCCTTCTTGGCATCCTTTCTTCTGTTCAGACATCATCTCCCTTCTGTTCTCTTTTCAGCACTCTCCCATGCCAGCAATGAGACAATGCAGCCTCCTCTTCTATCCTGTGCCTCCCTCCAACACACATCTTTCTTTATGCTCTGGAGCACTGACATTCTCTTGCCTTGCAAATAGTCATTTTGAGACCAGGAAGAGGTTTGGCAATAGGGCTATCTTAAAAGAAATTTAAAAATAATTTTAATTATGCTGTCAGAATAAGAAGCTGATAGACACTAATTAATATTGCAATAATTTGTGAGATCCATTTGAAACCATTTTGCTTCAACCGTTCACATTTCTTTTGCTGTTCTTATCCACTCTCCACAAAACCAGAAATCCCTGGAGGTTCCCCCAATAAGAAGTTATCTGGGAAGTAGTGATCCTACAAGATGTATGTTCCAGGGCTGGCGGACCTGCTGACAGCTGCCGGGAAGCAGCCCAGCCCCATTAGCCAAGCCATGGTAGCATATGGCTTCTCCAGCGAGATGAAGGGTAGAGGTCCAGGAGGGAAGGTGCCGTTCAGCCCCGCGGGCTCACCAGACGCCTGGTGAGGCTTGGCGCAGCCCAAGGGGCAGGTTTTTCAAACTGAGATTTTACTTGCAAGGTGTACCTCCACAGGGAGAGTCCGCACATCTCTTTGGGAAGGGAGACAAGAGGGATGGGAAGGGCGTCAGCGAGGGCACAGCCGGGGCCAGGCAGGACCAGGAGAAGCCCCGGCCGCCCCGAGGTCTCCAGGCCCTTCCTCACGGCTGCTGTGGGAGGGGTTCAAGCACTAAGGGGCCACGCAGGTGGCGCTCGACGCTGTGGGTCCGCCTAGATGGACAGACGGGCGAGAGGACCCACCTCATAACGCGCTAAGTCCCGCCCGCCCAGCAGGCGGCGCTGTTCCCGCTCCCCCTCCCCGCCTCCCGCCGGCCCCAGCCCACGGCNGCGCCGGCCGCGCGCGCCATGGCGGCCTCTGCCCTGCCCCCGCTGCCGCCACCGCTCAAGAGCATCCAGCACCATCTGCGGACCGCGCAGGAGCTGGACAAGCGCGAGCCCGTGGTGGCGTACTACTGTACGTGAGTGAGGAGGAGGCGGCCGCGGCGCCGCCCCGCCCCGCCGGTCCCTGGCCCGGCCACCGCCCCCTGCCCTGGCCGCCAGTCGCTGCGCCGGGCGGAGCGCCCCTGCCTTCTCTTCCCTTGCCCTCCCCCCCGCTCCCCTCCCCTGCCCTGGCCGCCCAGGGGGCCCGTGGGATGTGCGAGTTCTCGGGGCGACGGGAAGGCCCCACCTCTGGGCGGTGCCGGGTGGTCGCGGTCCTGCCCCAACGCGCCTCCCGTGGTCTCTGCCCTTTTGCAGAGTTAAAGGCTCTTCGCAGGCGGGGCGGGTATGCCAGCAGGCCGAGTGCGTGCTTGGACACAAGTGTGTGAAATCCAGTGTTGCGTCAGTGCTGGGCTAGCCCTAATAAGTATGGCATAAAAAAATAATACTCGAGAGCCTTTTCGGAGTTTGTCTCCTGAAAAGATCTCCTTTCTATCCTGTGTATCTGAGTAAGCGTTTAGGGTTTGAGGGTCTTTGGTCTTGCCAGTAGTGTTCATTTTATTTTCTGTGGGGCTTTGTCACCTTCTCAGGGTTCTTAAAGGGGACAAGTGGGTGGCTCTTTTTGTTTCACTGAAATGAACCCAGCAAAATCTTACTGTAAACCTTCCAAATTAATAGGCATAAATTTTAAGGTGACATGGCTTCTAAGCTAATGGTCGTTAGGGTGGACCGTGAGCCTTTCTAAAAGACTTTTCATAGCGAACTAAGAAATGCGAGCCTTCTGTTAGTCTTAAATTCCTGTTACAGTTAAACTACACTGAGAAAATGCCTGAGATCACCAGAAATGTCTGTTTATGTTTGTGACGACCCACCCTTAAGGGGAAGGAAGGTGTGTGGTCACAGTGTTGGTTTTTTCTTTTTACTGACCTGCGAGGTCATCTGAGGGGTTTATTTGGCTTGTCTTCTAAAAGACCTAAAAAATAGATTTAGTTTAATTTGTAAGGATGCATTCATGAAATTGGAGCTTCAGAAAGCTCTGAAAAACCTGTCGGTTCAGTGACAGAAGCATAATATAAACTTTTACAGGAATACTGTGCTAATGTGGAAAATTGCAACCAGAGAAGTGAGATAGCCACATATTAGAACACCGGTTCTCAGTAGTACTTGCTCTTTATTTAATGGCAAAACACGGGACAAGGCACACTTTGTGTAGCAGGAATCACCAGCTAGGTCAAGTTGCACTGATTTTTTGTTTTGGTTTTTTTTGTGTTTCTTTGGGTTTTTCTATCAGATATAACACCCTATCTAGCTAGCCAAGAAAAAGATTAGGATTTAGTGTAGATGACAAGATACAAGTCTGTTTTGATTTTAAAACAGAATTGGTTTAGTGTCTGAACTCTATTCTACTTTGTCTTTTGCATTCTGAAACTTAATGTAAGTCTTAGTGTAGAGGGAAAAAAAGCCTGTGTTGGCTAATTACCATTTTCTGTAAAGTTGTTTGCCTTGTCTGTCCTAAGTAGTCTGCAAATTTTATTTTTTCATTTGAATACTTCAACACATCTGATTCATTACTGAGAACAGTGAAGTCTATATTCTAACTAAAGTATTACATAAAGTAAAAAGCAGTGACACCTCTTTTTCAAGTTAGGTCTTGTTCAGATCCTTTGTTCTTTTAAATACACAAAAGAGAAGAATTAATTTTCACCAGTGTTCCACTGGTGACGCTTATTTCCTCCCGTGGCAGTTGAGTTTGTCTGGATTGACTAAAATGCAGAACTCCTGTTTCATAGGATTTTTGTTTCTTCATTTAGTTCTGGCTTTGAAGAAAGATTTATGAGCCATTAATTTTTAACATTGTGGGTTTAGAACAATTATGTGAAATCCCAAAGTATTAATTATTAATATTGCTACTGTCAAAAAAATGTTCTGTATATACTGCTGGCATTCAGTGAATAATAAAAGCTTTACTAAAAAGATAGGTTTTTAAAAGTGTAGGTCTGGATATGCAAACAAATTTCAGGATACCTTTCAGATAAAATTTTGAAAGCAACGCAGATTTATGTAGAGTTAAAGCAGTGTTTCTCTTTAGATGCTTCACTGAAAAAGTGAACAGCTCTTTGTTTAGCCTTTGAAATGTGTTGCAGAGGAGCTCTATATGTATCCTATAATGTATTGTGTGGAGGGAATAGTGTGAGGAAATCTCGATGTGTACTGGAACATGTGGTGTTCTCTGTGCTTGTGCTTCTCCACCAGCCTCATCTGCAGGTGCGTGCCTGGCACTGTGTGTGTCCTGTGGGCTGATGTGGCCCAGCAGTCAGAGGGGGACCCTGCAGTGACAGGTCATATGCTGGGTCAGTGCTGCATGTTCCATCACAAGGTTGCTTGCAGAGCCACTCTGTGAGGCAGAACCATCTGACTTTTGGTCATCTGATGGATGTAACTATCAGTCTGAAGAGTGACGTGTTTATAGCTTTGGAATATTGCCGTAAGTGGCTCATACCTATAAAAAGCTTTGGTCCTAGTATTTATTAATTTACAAACAGTAATTATCACTGTGGACATATGTTTGCTAGGTTTTGATTCATGTTCATTTTAGGTAAATTCCACTTGTATATTTCTGATAATAAGGGCTGTGACATGAATTAATTTGAACATCAGAAGCAAAACTCTGACAAGATGTGTTTGCAACTTAAAATATTAGCAATAAAATAGCAATAAAATTGTCAAGAGTAACTACTTACTGCCTTGTTAATATTTTTGTCTCTCATCAGCATCCGTGAGAGGTGGTAGATGGTGCACTCTCAAAGCTGGAAATTTAAATGACAGTTACATGTTTTATTTGCATACACCATTTTAAATGTTTGTCTCTTACGTTTTTGGGGGTATAGTGCATTTTAAGCATTAAGCTAGCATAAATCAGTAGTGCCACCTAAAGAAGATACTGTAGTCCTTCTCTGGCCTCTCATTCCCAACCCTAGTGTGCTTTAGAAGCAAATGTTGATACAATTGTATGATGAAAGCCAATAATAAGCTATTTCTTATCCAGGCCAGTTCACTGCTGCTTAAACAGCTGTACTCCCACACAGACAAGGACAAGGAACAGGACTCAGTGACTTGGGGTGAAGACAGGACTCCTGCTTTTTTTGCATTGCTGGCATATGTTGATTTAAAGAAAGTGTAATTTAATGAATGTGAATCTGTTTTACGCAGTATGAATAGCTATAAGAGGGATTATTTGTATTTTTTCAAGTGCCACATGATTTTCCTCAGAAGAAATAAATTGTGGAAGAACATTGATGTTCTTGTATGCTGTAACACATCACAGATACTTTTTTTTGTGGTACTTCCTAGAAACACTGCAAAAATTAAAAAAATGGGTTTATTGCTGGTAGTCCTGTGTATTCCTTACAAAACCTTTGTGCTTAATCTCCTTTTTAGGTATTCAAATTCCAAGCAGCATATGATCAGTACCTTTATATGTTGTGTGTAAACTGTTACTTTTTTAGCTCTGTTGTTAGTAGATGGACATAATTGATTGAAGCAATAAAAATATGATACTGTCAGGAAGAAAATATAAATTTACTTGGTTGTTAAATGTTTTCTACTTAGAACATAGACTGTAAAGAAATAAAAAGAAAAGGTTTTTTTTAAGTTGTGCAGAACATGATCTCACAAACGAATTCTCCTTAAAAAGAGATTAGACCCTTAATGGTTAATGTATGTAGCTGTTTCAGGTTCAGTAAAGGTCGGCTGATTTAGCAGGTACAAGGGAATACCAGAAAACTATGCTACATTGGTTGTCTAGCAAAAGACAAATAAGTAATTGGTAGTCAATAAAATAACTTTTTATGTTGAAAACTTACACGAGTCTGACTGTTTGACTACTTTGAGATGTTATTCTACAGACACAAGGAGGCAGGCTCTGATAAAAAAATCTCAGGCCTGCAATAACTGAAGAAATAATATCTCTGGCATAGACAGTTTGACTCAGAAGCTATTTTTTTAACATTTGTAAGTCTTGAGAGTAGCTGTCTTCCAAAAACTTTCAGTTCAGAGTTTAAAGCAAGATTTTCCTTAATGACTGTTCTTTCAGCCTTGCAGTAGCATTGTTAAGCTCTTTGCAAAGATAATTGGTAGTTTATTTTTGACTTCTGTACTTACTGGGCATTGATGTTGAGAGTGTTGAGAGAATACGAGTGAGTTGCCACAAAAGGACTGATGTTTCATGATATATAACACCCTAACACACAACAGTGTTTGGATATCTAACGGATGCAACATGAGAAATTATGATTCTAGTAACTTCTGAAAAGCAGAGCTGTGATGATTTTTGCTTTACAGTGTACTAAACATCAGAAAACATTCATGTGAGATCAATAAATTTGATCTTAAAAAAGGTGTGAAAAAATCTTCACTTTTGAATTTCTTGAAATGCAAAAGCACCAGAGAAATGCTTCTGAAGGATCTTAGTATTGTATTAATGTTTCTGGTTTTGTGAGATCAAGCAGGAGAGAAAAAGCAAAAGAGACAATTTTTTTCTTGCAACTAGTTGACAACCTCTTGAACCAAAAGATTTCCAGGGCATGAAATAGGCTTCTTCCAGTTTAAGCCAAACTGGAGCGTGTTCCACAGAAGTGCTTCAGATTTGTGCTCCAATCACTACAAGCTGTTTTATCCCTGTGACTTGACCATAACTAATCCAGAGTAGCTGCCTTGTCCTCCTGTTGCATTCCAAAGATCTCGATTGCTATAAATCCTACATTTAATGCAGTTTTTCTGATTTAATTATAAATAACTCCTTTTCTTTATTAGACCGTAGAGACAAGCTTCTAGAAATACTGGTAATTTAAATATTGTACAAAAATGTAGAAGCCTATGAATTCCACTTATAGATCTCTTACTCAAATTTTTTTCAAGATCAAAATTAGTCCTTAAACCAGGCTGAAGTATGGTAGTGTAAAACGCAGAGTAATTTCCTAGGATTCTTAATAGGTATTACTAGATTATTTGTCATCTAACCTTAATAGTTACCACTCTTATTTGTCATTGGAAATTTTGTCTCACCTATTTGTCTTGTTTACAAGTTACTATTATTCAAATAAAATGGAATTGTAATGTAATTTATTGTAACTGTCAGGAATTTTAAGTAAGAGACATTTTATTTGAGATCATTTTGACTTGACAGAATTTGTCTAGCTTGTTACATAACCCTGAATTATATTGTTATCAGTCCATTTTCCTCCATAAAACTTAAAATACTGTGAAAGAATCGTAGGGGACAAAAGGGTCATGATACTATCCTTTTTTTATGAGTTTCTTAATTATATTTGTTTGTAGTCTTCATTCCCCCCCACTTTTACATCAGATCTTTTTTTCTTACATTTCTCCCTAAAGTAATTTTACTTTAAAATAAATATTTAAAAGTAATTTGCTTTCTCTGGATGTTTTAGGTTTTTGAATTGGTGCTGCCAGCCTAATATCTTGTCTTTTGCCAGTTTCCTTCAGTATCATAAAATGAAGAGGCAGTATAAGACCCTTCAAAGTTCGTTTGTCAGAACTGTTAAATCTATTTTTAAAAGTCTTTGGATTCAGACAACTTGGACTTAGCCATGTAGAAATACCATATATTTATGATCTACACACAGAAATTGCATGACTGAAATATGGCGCATTAATGTTCATGAAAGCAAGAGTAATTCATTTTTATATGAAAATATGTTTCCAGTAGTTTGGGATTTGAGTAGAATCCAATTTAATGTCTTCATGTCCCTTGCTTCCTACATTTGTATTCCAGCTGTTGGCTTCCTGTACCAGGCAGTTAACAAATGTTTTTCTGTCAGTGGTTTGACAAAGGGAAGAGGAAGGTGAAGAATATGAATGAGTAATAAGTTATGGCCTGAAAAAGCTTTCATTCCTTAATCAGAATCAAAATATAGCTAAAGTTTACTGCAATGTTATTTGTTACTATTTTATGTCAATTTGTTACTCTCAAATGTCGAAAATATTCCAGTTGCTAGTAACTTTTCTTATGGTATGCCAGAGAATTAAATATGTACAGGGAAAAAGAAATATAATCTTTTGATCCTGTCAGGCCAGGAAAAAGAAAGATGGATAGGAGGACAGAATTTTTTGTTTTGTGCATGGTTGCTGGCTGGAACTTTTGTTCTCCAGTATTTTTTACTTGGCACAGAGTTAGTTTAAAATGGGAGTGAGGGGAGTTTCAGTTGTTATCCAAACATAAATCTGGAGTAACTTAATGTCTATGAGGAATGAATGCCTGGCACAAACTAAAGACAAAATACTTTCTCAAAAATTGTGCTGGGTGTTAGCAAAGGAAAAATAACATGACATAAATGAAGGCAAAGAAGTTTCTGTAAAGCTCACTGTATAATTCCATCCAGCACACCCACACTTAGTATTTACCGAACAAAGATTAAGGGCAGCAAGTCAAGATGTATATTTTGTAGTTGTCTTGGCAAAACATTTTTGTGAGAATGATAACTTGCCAAGTCTTTATGAATTTGAAGATAAATGTCCTGTCTGCAAACTGAGACCAAGCTCTCTTTTAGTTAATAATTGGCAAAACAGTTCTTTGTGTATAAAATTACAAGTGACTTTAGCTCTACTTATAATATTCATTAATATTTAGGCGTTAGTTATATGTAACCTTTTTTATTTCCTTGGTGCTTTACTTTATGCATATTCTAATGTTGTTGGTCGCATTAAAGTCTTTTTTGCTACTTGATTTAGATAAAGGGGGCAAAAAATAGTTATGTCTGTTATTAAGCTGAGGGCATCAAACAAAAAGAAGGAATAATTTCATTCATCTTTTTGTTTCCAAGAATTCCAGAACTTCATCACAAATAGTGAAGAGAGATGAGAATTACAGGTCCCTTAATTCCCAGATTGCCTACTTTCTTCATGTACTCCATTTAGGCTTTAAACACTTGAAAACTTTTGCAGCTACAATATATGGATGTAGTTGTCTTTTTGCATCAGCATTTCCAGAAACTTGACTTTTCACAGAGGAATTTTTTTTATCAAAAGTTACTAAGCAAATGGCTCCTGTAAGTTGTTTAGTTTTACAGTATATTACTGTATATTTAGTTTTACAGTATATTACATGCACTGGGGACATTTTTTTTCTATGAAATAATTTTGATGTAAAATGGCATCTCAAGTATGGTGTTTTATAAGGTAAAATAATGCATTTGTAATACAGAACAACACTAAGAGGATTTCTTTCTGTGGTGTCCATAATGTTCAGGAGATTAACTTCCACTTGTTAGAAGTTGAACCACTTCCATTAAAGCAAAAGTTTTGTGACTTAGCAAGCACAGTAATAATAAATGCCCCTACTTTTGTAATATTACAGGAACCAAAACAGCTGTATTTAAAGGAATGCAAATAATTATTCTCTTTTCTTTTCAGTATTGGGGGGAGGGGGTAACTGAACTCATGTCACCATTGACTTTCTCAGCAGAAACGTTGGAGGCAGTAAACATTTAGCCTGTTGCTTATGAGTTATTTGCTACTGAGATTACCTGTCAACATAAACATAGAGGACAGTTCTTTAACCATTAATTGCCAGTTTAAAATTTGACTGATGATATTAACACAGCAAAGTTACGTTTTGCTCACTGCTGATGAAAATTAAGTAATTGAGTTTGCCCATTTGCTGCAAGTTAGACAGGAAAAGGGCATTAATAGATTTCCTTCACTAGATGAAAACATATTTTTCAGTTACCATAAGTATTACTTGTGTGATAAGGTACACACAAAAGTAAATGATATGCTAGAGACTTCTAACACCTTAATTGGCAAAAGTCGTAGTATCAAAACCAACACAGTCTTACAGATAGCCTTCATGTAGGATGTTTCAAAATTAGAGAGAGCAGAGAAAATGGCAAAAGATGCAGACATGGAAAAACTTGCATTTGGAAATTAATTAAGATTCTTTGCCTTAGGAATACTATATAATAATACTCAAAAAATGGAAAGAGTAGAACTAGTAGACACTTTTTCCTGTTATCGGTAATAAGGCAAGGGATTTGAAAAGAATTTGCTTACTGCTTTCAGATTCACTCATATATTGCTCTTCATACAGATAATTTCAAAAGCAAAATTTTGAAACATTAAAAATATTATTTTTATTTCAGTGGTATTTTTAAAGATAAATACCAAATTATTTCCTCGACTTCCTGTTTTATTTCTGTCCCTAGAAATCTCTAGTTTTTTCAGTGTTTCAGCTATTTGACCTGCTGCTTGCTTGACAAGTTTAGTGATTGTTGATAGAGGTTTTCTATCCCAAAGCCCTACTTTTGACTAGAGCAGTGCTGAGTAAAGCAGTAAGTGTGCCTAAACATACTTAACAACATTTTGTTTGGCAATGCTGAGATTCAGACTGTGGAGAGTGTACTTTTTCTTCTGTATCTTCAGTTTATCAACCGAAACTGATGTTTGTGGAGATTTTGACTGGTAGGGTCTGGTCTGCATTTTCTGACCTGCGGGTTGCCTCATCCTTCGTTACAATCAGGTTCTTTTATCAATGATATCTGAGTCAAGACTACCTTTTGGGTTGGAATGCTGCTAGGTAGTGATACTCTGTCAATAGTAGTTTTCACAAACATCCTGCTCTTTGTTTATCACCACTTACTTGTGAAGGAAGGAATAGCTTTTGCCTGTATCTCAATGACTGCCTCATCAGAGGCCTGTATAGACAGGTTTGTTATGCAGTAGTCCTCCTTTCAAACGTATGTGAAGAAGCGAGTATGCAAAAATTCTGGACTCCAAAAGTTCTTAAAGATCTCAGTAGACTCTCTTGTTACAGTAACTTCAGTGTGCTTTGACCTTTTACCAGTTAATAAGATCTTTCAGGAAATCTCCTATACAGTTTATATAGGTGTTGATACAAATTGGGATTTGGTGGCTAAATGTGGTAACTGTCTCATATGGTCGATTGTGTGGCACAGAAGTGTGGAACGCATTTAATCTTAGGTGACATTGTAGGCTGTCTCTGTTCTTACTATCTGTAGAACTGCTGCTGCTAGAGGACCTTCATGTTTTCTTGACAGTCTGTGCTTTGGATAATAGACCTTCAATCTTGAATGACCTAAGGACTCTTGGTCCCAGGTTGGCAGGAAAGTGGTGTTGGTATGGAACATCGCTTGATAACACCCACAGTGTAAAGCTATATATGGACTAGAAAAACGTATTTCTTAACCGTAACTGTTGTTCTCTGACCTGTGTTTGTTGTGTGTTCAAGACTTGCTCTTCTACGTATGTTCATTGGAGTGCCTGAAGGAGTCTTAAAGTTTTTCTGAGCCTCTGAAATCTTAAGAGGGGAAAGGGCTTGCTTTTCAGGACTGCCTACAAAGCCTACAGATGGCACAGTCCTGTAAATACCCCCTTTGGGTATTAGTGAGGAAAAAATTACCTTGCTTTCACTATTTAAATGGATATATTTGCAAAGAGTGTGAAAAAAGCCACATATGGCTAACACAAGAGTAACAGTTAAAAATTAGGAGATCTTTTAATTATTAAACATCCTGAAGACTAAATACATTTGCAAGATCCATTTATATGGGAACAGAGTTCTTTTTATGTAAATGAGTTATGGAAGAGCTCTGAAGATGCATACTTCAGTAAGTAAGATAAATATATCCGGTAATGACCAAGGGTATTCTGAATTTGTCACCCTAATGCATATTGGTCTCAAGTTAATTTATTTGCTTCTGAAAATATCTGATACTTCCATCCATCAAAAGGAAATAACTGATCTAGATGGCACATAGGTTTACCAACCCTTATATTAATTCTTAAGTTTTATATTATTAAATTATACCATGAAATGTGTTCAGGGGAGCTTACAGTCAAGGATTTACTTAAAAATCAATTTAATTGAAGACTGAGCATTAATTCCACAACATGTGATGGTGGTATTTTAGTTGATGGTAGACTTAATTTATTTCAGTGCCTTAGATACAAATCTCTGTCTCTTTCTGTGTTTGAAGTTCTTTGAAATCTAATTTCAACTTTATGTGTGCTGGTTTCATAATGTTTAATATTAACATGTCAGCATCTTGAAGATAAATAAGGTGGGCTTAAGAGTACCTATCAGTCATTAACTTAATATTAGTATTGCCACTTGATGAAATCTACGTAGCATAGAAAGTGTCTTGTAGGACTCCCTTAGAGGTCAAGAGTGAGAGTTAGTTGAATACCTTTTTTGTGGAAAATGTTCTACATTTCATTGCTGAATGTTTCTGTGCATTTTCCTTTCTCTGCACATGCTAATCCTAGGAAATAACAGTTGTTTGGGTTTGCCCACAGTTTCATTAAGCCTATAAAGTTCTGCTATGTGCAAATCTAAATTTCACAGGGTTTTGGTAGTAAAAAGATAATTTTTAATCAGAAGACTTTCATCATCATTCATTTGCAAGATCATATTAAAAACTGAGAAGTCCACTTGTAAATAAAGTTTAATAAAGCCTATCTTGTCTGGTTTAAAGATCAGGTTTGTGTCTTGAGTCTTTTGATGCTATGTACCTGGAGATAACAGATGCTTAATTCCATTTGTTAAAGTGGTGTTTTAAAGCTAACTGGTTCCTGTTACATGACGTTCCATTTTTGAGATATATCTACACTCTCAAATTGACCTGAAGTTCGTATTTGAGAGCATTGCAAATAAGGGTAGTGGTGATTTACAAAATCACTTAATAATGCATAATAGTGATACAAACATCAATTTGAAATCAGAGGGAATAGTCATTGGGGAAAATGAAGCATAAATCTCACAAAAATATCTCCTAGTATATCTGCAAGACCAAACATATCTGGATTTCACTGTCATTGCTCACTAGTACTGATGTCAGTACATTGTTAAACCATGAGATGTGTGGGAGGCATTGCTTTGTTTGCTAATGGGTTTTGCCTTAGATAATAACTTTTGATGTTTTTTGTGTTTTGTATCATTTTAAGGCCGTTTGTATGCAATGCAAACAGGGATGAAGATCGATAGTAAAACCCCAGAATGTCGTAAATTTTTATCCAAGCTTATGGATCAGTTGGAAGCCGTAAGTAGAATTTATTGCTCTCCTTTAAAATTATTCATGATATTACTTTAATTTTTATTTAAGCTTCTGCTTCTCTGACATCAGTCATTGATGCAACTGTTCTGTATGCAGGCACATTGTATGAATGTAAGTTGTATGTAATAAATTGACAGAAGGATTGGAAAAGGTAAAGGAAGAGCTAAAGCTGTATGTGTGTATGTATGCATGCACAAACATAACTGAAATTTTGCCATAAGGTTTTGTGTAGATAACATGAATTATGATACCTTATTCAAACCTATTCTTATGAAAAATGATAATTCATTATGAAATAAATATAGGTGTTCTAGAAGACCTTTGTAATGTATTTGCCTTTGATTCCCTGAAGAGTGTGAGCATTATTTTCACTGCTGTAGGACTCACTAGCCTAGTCCTTGGATGCTTTTGAAAGTTTTGACGTAAACCATTGTACCCAGGGAGTTTTTTAAAATATTCTGTAAAAGATAAAGATACTTCTGATCATATCCTCTGTTAGAGACTGGAGATTTTGTACTATGAATTTTTGTAAGCACAGTCTAATCTGTGTCAGACATGGCTGTGCCATGCTCTTTGAACAAATCTGATCCTATTAAAAAGCCTTAAATAGAACAGATTTAAAAAAAGAAGGGTAAAGTTATTGTACAAATGGTCAGTTTAAGTTTTAGGAGCTGTTTATGTTCATACCTTGTAGTTTTCAATATTCTCAAAGGAAGAAGTATGTGGGTTTTAAAGTGCTCATTTGGAAGCAGAAAATAATGTTGAAAAATGAAGCAGCAGTACTTTGTGTATTCATTATTAGTAATTCTGTCCAAAATCTAGCCACAGCAGTGCCTGAAGATTTTGTGTGAAACTAGTATAACAGCCTTCAATTGTGAAAGATGGATGCCTCATCTGTGAAAGTATTCAAGGCCAGGTTGGATGCGTCCTGCCTGAGCAACCTCATCTAGTGAATGGCATCCCTACCCATGGCAGGGGTGGTTGGAACTAGATGATCCTTAAGGTCCCTTCCAACTCAAACCATTCTAATGATTCTAAGATTCTTCAGAAAAAAAAGGAAACATGAACTATTTGGGTTTTTTTCTCATACCTTGTGCTCTTTGCTATGTTTTATCACTGATCTTTAGTAAAGGAAAATTCAGTGTACAGTGACTTCTTTGTGTGTTATTTCATCAGATTTTGACACCTTTAATGGGTCTGGTTTTCATGTTCAAAAAGGGAGGGAGGTGGCAGGAGAGGTGAGATTAAAACTCCAGAAGATTTTACTCTTCATTTCCTAAGGATTGTTGAAATTTGTTGGATCCTTGTGGTACTGCAGCAGTTAATCTGTCTGCAGCATTCAGTTACCCCTTGTTTCAAAGGTGGAAAGACTGGAAGAGCAGCAAATGTCCATGCTTCTATCTTTCAGTTGCTGGTAAGATTGTCTGTGTGACAACTGATGCACAGGCATTGAAGGTTCTTCCATGTATCCAAGTGGCGGAAGGATGGGCAGAGCACCTTTAAGCAAACCTAATACAGCGGTTTTGTGGGCTGGGAAGCTGGGGTTTTTGGAAGAGTTGGACCTCTGCAGCAATTTAATAGCAGCCGTTTTCAGTCTGCCCTTAACCACCAGGGGGCACAGAGGGGCGCTGCAGGTCTGTGCTTTCACTGGCGCTGCAGTTGAGTATTTTAGAGGTTAAGACAGAAATTTGCAAACAATCCTGAGCTTTACAGTAGCAAAGAATAGAACAGAAGAGATATAGCTGAAAATTACCAGATCTGTTCTTTGCAAGCAACGTTATAATATTCCTAGAACGTGAATTAAACACAGTGGTTTCGTATCCAAAATGCATGTTTCCCTCAGAAATATTTTTACATAAACCTGTGTTGTTTTGCTTTTTTAATACATGACTGTTTCATTTAAATATCTGGGGGTTTTTTTGTCAAGTTAAACTGAAGTGGCTTGGTTTTTAGGTTCAGATTTTGAATCAACATTTCTAACACCAGTACTGCTTTATTTAATCACAGACTGTGTGATGGGTAATTTCAAAAGTAAATAACTTGGTTAACTTTAATATTTTTAGAAGTGTATGTAACAGCGTCAGTTGTGTGTTTAAAATAATCTCCACTGAACGTCAGATCGAGTATAGTTATTCAAGTATAGTTATTTTCTGAGTGTGAGGTATATAGACAGGCTGGGGAAAATATTTGCGTATACAAATAACTTTCTTCTTGAGTTAGCTTCAGTGTTTCATCTCAGTTACATATCTTTCAGTTTACAAATTGTGGTACTCTCACAAGAAAATTACACTTTGTGGAACAAGTACTTTTTAAAAACTATTTAGAGTAGTTGTTGACGAAAGTCTTTAAATTTTAAATTCTATTTGGAAAGCTTATACTTCACTACTGAAATCAAGTAACTTTTCTGGCAACATTCTAGGTCTTAAAAAGTTGGCAGCAGTCTAAAAAATATGGAAATGCAGCCTGCATGATTACATTTTCTTCACACGCACAATGAAAAATAACTACCATTCAGAGATTGTTTTTAAATCTTTTGGCAAAATAAAGGCTGCAGGTTAGTATCATGCAGTGTTCCTGTTTTTGTTCTCTAAGGATAACCTGAGATTTCCTTATGTGCAAACAGTAAGCCTATTCAGAAGCTGTAAATCCACCTGTTGTAACTGTTAGAGGGTTGTTTACTTTACTGATTTTTATTAGGAAACCTGAAGATTCTTGTACTCTAACATCTTTGAAAAGAGGTCTTGAATTGAAATACACTGCTTACATTGACAATTCCAGTAAATCCATAGGCCACTAGACCAGTCAAGGTAGGGCTCATACACTTTGAAAGATATAATAAGCTGTGGTAAAATAAGCTTTATAAGAGGGAAGACACATGATCACTCTGACCTACAACACATTTATAAAGCATGCATTACTTTACTGATTGAACTGTGTTGAATCCTGACATGTGCTTCAGAGTGCCTGGTCTTTTGGATACTAAGGGGAAAAACATCTGTAGCTATTCCTTCACAATATTGTAGTTGTGTTTGTTTTTAACTTTTATGGGGATTTTCTGTGGTTTTTATAAGTATTTTTTGATTGAAGATTCAGAGCTACTTATTCATATGTTTCACTCTCCAAAAGAATGTGCCTTCTCTTTCACACACGACTTTTAGCATTTTATTATGTTAGAAGCTGGAAATTTGTAAAACGAAGTGTATGTTGTTTCTTTTTAAATTGTACTTGTCTTTGTTTAAGTCAACGGGTTCATTTTGTGTTTGCAGAATTGCTAGGGTCTAGTAAAGTAATTCATGTATTTTTCCAACACTTTTCAGATGAAAAAGCAATTAGGTGATAATGAAGCAATTACTCAGGAAATTGTTGGTTCTGCTCATGTGGAGAATTATGCTTTGAAAATGTTTTTATATGCAGACAATGAAGACAGAGCTGGACAATTTCATAAGTAGGTGAAAATCTTTGGGTTTCTTATCTGAATTAAGATACTGGTCAGGGAATGTGAATATCCAAACCCCCTTTAATTTGAATGGAAATAAGAATTGGGCTTTAATGTATTCTTTTCTCTTTTAGAAAACTTGATTTGTTCCTACTTGTACGTCTCTAACTTCACACATTATCTGGTATCCTCCTTCCTATGTTCCTTAAGAGGCTGCTAACCTTCTGACGAGCCTTCTAAAACCACAGGCTAATATTGCGCTTTATTTATATCAAGCATGTTATAGTTTCTGCTGACCAATGCTAGTAAAATAGTTGTGATGATCCATTATGTGGTTTGGTTTACAGCAATTACTGTGGCATGTTGATATATTTTTTGAAACTAATACAGGATTTCCTATGTCCTACATGAAACATTCCAAACTAGAATCTAAATGCAGAACACATGAGCAGTTTTAAAAAATACTGAACATTTTCTGCATTGTAGTCAGGACACTAATATAATGCTAGATTTAAATGTTGTGAAGAAAAAAAATAGTGATATTTGGCTTGAAATAAGCCAGTGTGATCTAAAAATGACAACTTGTAAAGTATGATTCTGAAGACTGACATTACCAAGTTCGTGAAATCGTTTCTCTTTTACAGAAACATGATCAAGTCCTTTTATACTGCAAGTCTCCTGATAGATGTTCTAACGGTATTTGGGGAGCTCTCTGAAGAGGTAAGTGTTAGGCATACGAGTGTATTATCTGATTGCTTTTGCTAGCACAGATGTTGCTTTTATAATGTGTGAATATGAAATTCAAAGAACTTATGTTCTGTTTGTATAGTCCTGTGCTTGTTAGTAAGTCATAAAGAATTGTGCTAAGTATTTCAAGTAAATCATATGTGGAATACTAGACAGCTGTTATCTGTTTGAAGATGCTTCATGAGAAGTATCAGAAGTTCAAAGTTTGATTATTACTGTGGGACATATAGCATTACATTGAACAAGTGGGAATGCTTATAGGGCAAAATGATGAAAGGTTCCTGGCTTTTTCCACCTTCACATTTTTCCATGCCCTGCTTGGAATTCACAGATTCGACATCCTGTATGTAAATCCCAATCTGATAAGTGTGCCTAATGTGCAAGTTGTACTTGCTCAGTTTAAAATGCAGTTGTTGTGGCTACTTTCATTTGTAAGTATTGGAAGGAGGGTACAAAAGTGGTCTTAATAGCAGTGCACTTCTTGTATACTATGGGATGTAAGTGTAGATATTAAAGGTAGGTCTTACCCAAGAGAAATGCTTGGCCAAGAGTTCTTTTAAGATTCTGCATCATCCATAGCCTGAGACTATACCAATCTAAAATTTTAATTTATCAAGAGGCACAAGTAAGTTTGCTCTTTCATGTGTTCTCTTAAAACTGGCTGCTCTGCACCCTGACATTCATATTTTGTAGAGCCAGAGAGAGTGAATGTATATTGAATTGAATTGAAAATACAATCATCTTAGGCTGTAGGAATCCAGTGCACAGGTCAGTGCACGGCCTTGGTGACTCCTCAGAGGTCCTGAAGCAATCGTCCTTTGTAGATGGAAGGAATTTTTATTAATGTTGGCGTGGAGTGCTAGGAGTGGTGTGTTTACTACTGTGTGTCAGGGGTTTTTGTTGTTGATGCTGAAAGGACAGAAATGCTTTGAAATTGGAAAGAATCAAAATTCTCTCATTTTATTTAATCATTGAAGACAATAAAAGAAAGTGTACCAGCAATACAGGAAAAGGTTTGCACTTCTGTATAGCATTGTTACATTTCAACAGTTTCCAGTTTCATATGAAGGAATGATGGGACAAATATGACGTGACTGTCTTCGACTTTTGCAAAAGCTTTTGTTAGCCTGAAGTAAGCTCAGCCTGACACCTGGTATATATAGTATGACATCTATATTCAGATCATCTGACTGTTTTTTCAACATGTAATTACCTTCCTGTGTATGGACTATCAACTATTAAAAGGCTTTTAAATCAACAGCAGAAGGCATAGAAAGCAGACATTTGACACCTAGAATCAGAAAATAGATATTGTATGTAATGTATGTTTTTAAATGGCAGTGATTGATTATTGGGTAGTATGAATGGATTGTGTCACAAATTAAGAGTCGATGTTCTATATCTTAATATTAGAAGTAGGCAAAAGGATTTTTTGGAAGATGTGTTTTAAAAGACACAGCTTTCATCAGTTCAGTAGGAAGCGGTGTGACAGTAGTGTTCTTTTCATTAACTTCAGTAGTAACGTTCATTGAGTAGGGTAGCCTTCCAAAAAGGGACAGCAGTGCATGTTACAAATAAACCAAACACAAGAGAATTTTGCTTTTCAGTTCTGGAATGATAACTTTGCAGTTGGGATGTATGACAGACATAACACTTTTTTCCCTTCTCCTCCCTCTCTCCAGCATTTTGGGCATGGGGGCTGCTTGGCACCACCAGCCTGGCTGAAGGTCTTAGCTGTGGCCCACAGTGGGTCTGCTGGAAGTAGTTATATCCAACATGGGGCAACCCTGGCCTCTCCTCACAGATACCACTGCTGCCGCTCCATGTTACCAGCACCTGGGCATGGACACCTGATACAACAGCATCTTCACATTTTATCAATGCGTCATGTCCAGTTGTCATATTGGAATAGAGGGGAGGTGTACAGACTGTTAAATATTGCATATAATATTTTCTAAAAATACTATACTCTGCATGAGTATTTCTGCATTTTGTGTCTCCTAGTGTGTTTGTTAATAATAAAGGAATTTAATCTCTAACACTGACTGACCAGAAATGATTATTAAAAGAAAGTATTTAACAGAAAGTCAGGTTTTCCAATTGCACTTTTTGCTTCTGAGGTATAGTGAATGTATTTTAATAAACCTGTCTTAAGGATACGCTTTTTTTCTTAAGAAAATCTTATTTGCAAAAATGAAGACTGCATTGTTCTCTTGGGCTTCATAAGGGTCCTGGTGGATACAACGTATTAAATATGAGCAAGGGAGCTTGCTGGAGATACCTTTTGTATTCTGTCTCTCTTCCCTGTTCTAGATGACAGTGCAGTAGACTTTGTGAAGTACAGTATTGAATGTCAGTTTATTAATTCTCAAAAACTTTGGATTTAATATCAAGCAGGACTTTTAAAGAGACATCAATTTGCCTACGTCAGTTTCCAAGCCACTTTTCCTGCGATTGTTGGTGTGGAAACTTGAGTTCACCAGTACCTTGCAGGTGGTGATGTTGATGTGAAGCATGCTATCACAACCTGCATTGTTGATTTGGCCAATTTATTCCACGCATCCTTCTAAATTTCTCATCTCTGTTTATATTCAGCCTTGTTCCTTGGTATATATTACCTCATAACTGTCAGAACTGGTCATTTCTTATATAACTTAAGACAGTAGTTAATTTGCATAATCAGTTTAAGATTTATTGCAACAATTGACAACTCCTCCTGGATTAAATAAACACTGTTGAAACAGTCCCAGGAAATACAAAGTGGCTAATCTTCATTTCATATTTTGGCATGTTGAAGGTTGTACCTAGGAACAGTAAAGTATATGTTAAAACATGAAATGGAATATTTTAAAATAGTTAAGATTCTGGCATTTATTTCAATCACTCATGTTTTCTGTAAAGAATTTATGAAAACCCAGGTGAAATGCTTTTCCTCAATTTCTTTTTCCCAGAAACTGAAAATAACAAAAAATCATGTTGATTTTTTTCAATTTCAGAATGTTACCATGGAAATGAAATCAGAAAGGCAAGCAGCCACTTTGCTTCTCACTGCTGTTGCTTCATACTCACACTGTTTCAGAAGAGAATTGGCAAAAAACTAGATTGACTGTCAATATAATAAAGACATGTTATTTTTTCTATTAACTGTACTATTAAAGTTGTCATTAGCAGTTTCTTTAAACTTGAAAAAAGGTTCTTCATCTGAATTTTAGCTATGTTGTGAAGATATTAAATCAAAATATTGTATGTCCTAGAATATCCCAAACAAATCACATTAATCTGCAGCTACATCAGCCTTTCTGTATTCATGCTTTTAAGTAAATTTTAAAATAATGTAATTAGTAAAGATTTTATATTACTGATCAGCATCAGTAGCATTTTAAGTTTCAGGTATTTAAATCTAAAGTAAATAGTCATTTTAAGTTTATGGAGATAGGAAACTTTCATCATTATTTCACAGTGGTAATTACTACACAGTGCTCTGCATTTCATACTGGATGGTCTTGGTATAATTTATTTCCTTTTCCTGACATGCTGCATTAATTGAAGATCTCCACATTTTCCTTTCATGCTGAGATTCTGTTAGAGCTGTTATTTTTTTTTAATTCACCTATTAATTTCACGTACGTTGTTTATCTTTAAAGGGGTGTCAAATGACAGATGAGAAAGCAGTCGAGTTTTCTAATCTTCTTTCAAGGTGGAAAACATGTTTATATTTCTGTTTTGAATGCATAAATTTGCAGAAGTGAGTGGTTAAAATGTCTGGCCTTTTCCCTTCCCCAGAACGCACAGCACAGGAAGTACGCCAGGTGGAAGGCAGCATACATTCATAACTGCTTAAAGAATGGAGAGACTCCTCAGCCGGGCCCCATTGGAATGGAAGGAGAGAGTTTCGGTATGTGTTTCTCTCTTATTTTCAGAAGAGCGGAGGGCTGTGCCAAGACCGAAATGGATGGTATGCACAGTTCTTCAGGGAACACCCCACAGGAAGCACAGCTTCCCCATTTAATGTTCCACTCACAATGGGCCACCTTCTGCTTTTTCTTTTCAGCTTCTCCTACTGTTATTTTTATTGGACCTTACTGTTTGATTGACTTATTTAATAAAATATTTTTTTTTCTTTGTAGTGGAGATTATTATTTTGAATACAGCTACTCTCTAAGGAGGCGTTGTCAGCTTTGGGCCAGAACGGTGTATTTCTTTATTAATACCCAAGCTCCTTCTTTTAAATCTGTTCTGTAAAATTATGATCTCTTTGCCACTTTATCCTCTCTCAGAAGTTACATAGGATTTGAAAATGAACTGATCATAGGTGAATTCAACTTCAAAGCAAACACCTGGTTGTGAGACAACCCCTTTCTCCCTTTACAATAATGTGTGTTTCAAAACAGGTTTATGGTCTACTCTTTTTCAGTTGGATTTCCTGCCTCTTTCTCATTCATCCATCTTTTCCTCATGTTTTCAGTTTTTCCCTGTGGTCCTCTGGCTACCTGAGCTTCCTGTACAGGATTCCTTGAATCCTCTGTAACTGTTAGAGAAAGTGGGGATTTCCAAGCACATCCACTTAACCAAAATGAATGTTTATCAGAACAGGCTGTTTTAAACCTCCTAAATTGTAACTTTTACTATCTTCTATTTAATACACTCAGATCTGTGTAAATTGCTTCTAATTTAAAAGGCCTGGCTCTTCAGTATGAAATGTTAGGGACATTAAAAACTTTCTCATTTAGAGCTTTTTAAAGATAGACACACCACTTCGAGCAGACATGAACTATAAAATAATAGAACACATACTAAGCAGACTCTCTCTTACAGGATCACATAGATCACATCCTAGTATTTTCTGAGAAAGACAGCTCTGTCCTCTTTTTTCATTGTGTGTATATTTACTGAAAGTCACTAAACAATCAAATCAGAGTTGCTATATTTTTATTTCTAATCTTTATAGATGTTACCGTATTTCTAAATTACAGATCTGCAAACTTCACAGATACGTGCATGTTTTTGTGAAGTCAAATGAAATCATGTTCAAAACTTTTTTGGTTAAACTGCTAAGCCAGAAAAAGTATTATTATGTGTGTAAACTGATCGTGTTTTTCAGTTATTGATAAAAGCAAAAGATATGCAAAAATTATTCCTTTCTAAAATATATAAAAATAGAAATTGTATATAATTTATTAAACTAACTTTGAAAATATTTTCACCCGTGTACTTTTCCTTTGATGGCAGTTTTTCTATGCTTAACGCTTTATGGATGTTTAATTCTTTTTCCATTTAACCAATTGCTTTTGATAGTGATCAGTTTTATTAATGAGGTCTCTTTGTTTTTCTCCTCAGTCAACACAGATTGAATATGAATCTTAAAGATTCATATTTGTAAGATTTGTCTTAATCTTACAAAATAGGATGTCTTTGGAATGGATATTTTCACTATGCAGATTAAAACAGACTAATTCTGCGCAGTAACCTCTGTGTATCATTCTTCACATACCTAATGAAAAAACTAGGAATACTGAACATTTGAAGATTTCTTCTGGCCTAGTATATGAGACTTTGTACATATGCACACACAAGTATAGATATATCGATCATTATATTAATACATAGGTTCATAAAACTTATGTAGCCACCTCTACAAGTGAAGTTGCAACTCCAACTGCAAACATGATCACATCTTTGTCAAATTACACCAGTTTTATGACTTAATGAAAATGCAGAAGGTGGGAGAACAGTCTTTTGTTAAAATGAATGCAATGAATAGCTCAAAGAAATATTTTTGGCTTTAAATGAATTCTCTTCAGGAGTCTGGCTCATAGTGTGGGAGAGCTCACCTGATTATCTGAAACAAATTTTGGGTTTTAAACAACTGCGAAAAAGGAATTCTAAGGAAATATTACAAAGCTTATGTGAAAAATCTGTGTGTGCAACTTTTGTAGAAGCTAATTATTTCTCAGCAGCAACAAATAGGTTCTTCTTTATTAATGTGGAATGCAAAGATGAGTGACTTCCTCAAGGCTGCAAAAGAAACTGTTGTGGAACTGAAGGTGGAATTCAGGACTTTACTTAAATCCTTAGTATTCATTGCAATTCAGTACAGGTGAACTGGTGAAGACTCTTGCTCTCATTACCAAGTTATATCTACGTGCAACTTAAAAGGGACGCAAATGCTGAGTGAGCCAAAACTTTAACATCCTTACTGCAAGATCTATAATTTGGCAATATCTTTTTATATTGTTGTTGAATTGTATTTTAGGTAGAAAGATAATTTCTCACACTTTTATTTTCTGAGAAATGAAATGAAAAATAGCTTTTTTGACAGTTAACTCCATAGTGTAGGTGTTCATAACGTTTTACACAACCAAGACAAAAACTTTATGCAAATTAATTTTTATGAGAAGAATCAGTAAAGTTTCAATTCTTGCTTTGTGCATCATGGGAAGAAAAGCAGCATTGTTTAAATGTACGACTGGACCTTCCCCATTCCTTTCTGCTTGCTCATTTTCTTCCTCCCCTAGCAAGTGGAAAAAGTCTGTTTAAACAGGGTGAAGCTAGGTCTCTGAAGCTTGACGAATTACCACTTTTTTCCAAAGTGTTGGGGTTTTTTTTGTGATTCTTGAAAACCATACTGTGACTCTTGGAGATGTTTTTACAGCAACATAGGCATGCTTTATGCGGTTCTGCTGTTGGATTTATGGATACTTTTGTCAGGTTTCCACCATGGAAACCTTAAAATAACATGCTTAATTTATTAATGCAGTTGGAATACAAGTCCTAGAGTACATATAAAGATTACTTAGCATTTGCCCTAGGTCATCCAACAAGATTTTATACTAATGGGAAAAAAATGGAAATATTTAAAAGTTCTAAATGGTTATAGTATGGCCATAGTAAATAAACGTAATGGCTTACACTGTAATATGTAGTCTACAGTTACATTACAGAATTTCAGAAAACATTATTAGTTCCAACTAGTAGAAAGAACATTGTATGAAAAGTTGATGCACTTTTGAGTTCATTTCTCAATGTTATGGAAAAAAATTAGATGTATATGTATTTTCTTAAAAAAATCAGTGTTCCATTAGAACCTTACATTAGGAATCTTATAGCAGCATCTCAAGCTGCTGAAGTTAAGTCATAATTGGTGCTTCCTTATGCTAGACAAAGAAATGCCATTAATCCTTGAGAATCCTTATACAGTAGTTATATAAAAGTATCTTTGGATAGTTGGTTAGAGGGCAGGGGTATCAGTCTTATTTCACAAAGTCTTGCCTTTCATAAATAAATAATAATTTTAAAAATGGAAACAGATGGTCTGGGCAAAATGTAGCTTTGCAGAAAATATAAGAGCTCATGGAGTCGTTATGCTGGGATTCAAGCACAAAGGCTGATGAGGTTCCAAGACAAGAAACTCATTGGGATATGAAACAACATCAAAAACAGTTGTGTCACTGTTTCACAGCCTAGTATTTCAGCATCTTTAGGCAAATTGCAAGGAACTTTGAGTTCTAGGTTATTACTGCTTTATGAGAAAATAATTCTCTAATTTTTTTTAGTGTTCATTCACGTTCTGTAGAAATGACTTTTTTTTCAATAATGTTATGGATGTTCTAATTGCAGAATGTAAAAAACAGTTTGTTGACTTAAATGTTCTTTTTCAGCAGCCTGAAATCCTTTTATTTGGCACTACTGTTAAAACTATTCACAAATACTGCAAGTGCATATCTTAAAATGTTTCTAATACTTTAATCTTTGATAAAGAGTATTTTAAATATTTGCTTTGTAGAAAGAATAGTTACAATCCTTTGATGATATTTGGGCACTTTAAACACCTAAGAAGCGTTAATTTAAACTAAACTACTTTTATGTTTAATACAGTTTAACACTGGCCAGTTGCATAATGAGCAAATCAAACAGTTTAGCTTAATCTTTTGGTACGTATACCTGATTAAAAAGTAGATTGCCGTTTTGTGAATTTGCCTTTTGCAGGCACAATTAAGGGTGGTCAGCACTGGTAACACTTCTTTTAGTTGTTTTTAACATTGGCAGACTTTTTTGAGTTCATGGCTTCCATGGCCAGTGCTGCTTACAGCATTGCACTGTTAGAGGAGTGACAAGAGACCCTGAACTATGCAATGAGGAACTTTGAAGCTGAAACTGAGAATGTCTTGGAAATAAGATGGGATTACTGCAAGAGAGACACTAGTATGGGGCAAGAGGTTGCAGGGATTTGAAGTGCTAGTGGTCAGAAAGAGAAATCAGAATGGGACTGGCAAAGCAGATAAGGGCAACAGGAAGCTGCAGGGGGTAGAATAAAAGAATAAATGCATTAACATTTTAAGTCTGGGCATGAATTTACAGGTAGTTTTTCCTAGTTGAGATACTAAGTACAGTGGAATCACGTTTTCTCTCACTGTCTCATTCTCAAAAGTGGCTTAGTAATTTTTTCAATAGCTTTCCCGAAATACTAGCTTCATGCAGACACCCAGCTTGGAGAAGCCAACTTTATGGCTACAATTCGACCAAGCTATAAGTAATTGGTAGCAGTGTTACAAGTAATATGGGCAGCCTTACCTTCAGACAGCATGATGATTGTTGTACATAACTATTTCATTCATCATATGTGTAGTAAGCCTCTGTGTTTTTGTTAAATTTATTTTTTTTCTGAAACTGTTTTTTTTTAAATTAACACCAAAACCATGGAAAAATACAGCATTCAAAATTCCTATCATTGCAATATTATTTAAAAGATATTTGGTGTTTACTTTTGAACGCCAGCTTTTTTTTTTTTTGCCAGTTTTCAGGCATTAATTTTATTTCCATGTGTATTAACCACACAGTATTGCAGTATGAATTACTAGCAAAAAATACGGAAAAGGAAAAATCTGACTCCTTAAGATACTCTTTGTCTTCCAGAAACCTGCCAGATATTTCTTTGCATATGTCAGAAACAGTTTAATAAAACTACAGTGTATTTATTAAAGTCCAGTCAAAATGTTCTAACGACAATACTGTTGATTTTACTCTGCATTATAGCCTTTTATTTTAGTAAATGGTGTTGTGACTTAAAAGGTGTTCAGTGAAGGTAGCACCTGAAGTTTTTTCTGGGAGGAAGAGGGTCTTAGAGGGGAAACAATTCTTATAATAATATTCTTAACAGTAGATTGTTTAATTATTAAGCAGTATAAATGTTTGTGTAATACATAATCTTCTGTAGTTGAAGATTGGTATGGATTTCATAAAGAACATCTTTTGCTAGCTCTACACACATATAAGTTTGATGCTCCTATATGTTTTTTGTTCCCTTTCAAGAACTGGCTGTTAAATAAGCAACTCCCAAAACTCTACTTGTTCCATCTGACATTATTGATACAGGAGAATGCATACACAGTAAAAGAAAATTAGCTGGTTTAAATTGAACTGAATTCATGTGAAGGAGCAGAAGTCAACTGTGTTCTAAATTAATTGGATCATTAGCATAATAAATTGATCACAGAGCTTTAAAGCAACATTGAATAAACCGTTCTGGAACCTTGAGAACATGATGAGATCAAAAAATAGTATGTATGTTCTTTGTACGTGCTATGGGATATATTGTTTTCTTAGAACATTATGTAGTCTAACTGTTGTAGATACAGTTATGACTTAGCTAAGCTGCATTTAGTTTTCTTGTTTGGTATTACTTTCCCAAAGTTCCTCTTTTTTGCTATTTATTTGTGGTTTGGTATGGGGTAAAAGGCTTGTCTAGTTTTTTATGAAGAGTTGTAAGGCACATACAGTTTTCCATATTCTGATTCATGTATATATTAAAATATAGATTGCTGCATATTTGTACATCTTGTTCAACTACTGTGGATGCAGTACCTGAAGGTATAAAGGATTGTTCTAATGAGACAGATTGCTTATATTCAGACCAGTAATGAAATGATCCTTCAATTTGAACACAAGAGATCTTTAAAAGTATGTGAGTTTCTAGATCTTTATTGTATGGTATGTTGCTTTTTTATTTTGTCAAATCAACAGTAGGTGGCTTGGGTTGATGTTTTGTGGCACACAATGGTGGCAATTTTTATACTAATAAAAATTTGAAAGGAGGTTTTAAAGAAAGCCAGAGTTTTCAGGTGTTTGTACAGAACAGCTGCAGTAATTCCTATTTTGTGTCATCTTAGCAGATGTTGAAAGGGAAGAAGCGGGGTCGTCTTCTGTCCATAGTGGAACAACTCAACCGGCATCATCATCATCATCTACATATGAAGCTAACAACACACCAACTAGTAATTACACTGGCATACATATACCACCAGGTGCCCATGCACCAGCCAACACTCCAGCTGAATTACCTCATAACACAGGTATGTCCAAGTCCCACGTAAATAATCCATGCCTTTATTGAGAGACGAACTCTAGCCCGCTTTGTATTACATATAAAGTAAAGTAACACAGGTATTGTGTGCCAAAAGCATCTTCATAAGATAATATTGTAAAAATGCCTTTGAGAATACTTTTTATGTTTTTTTAAATGTGTAATTCACATTTTAGAGCGCTTTACCAGAAGAGATTTATGGACTAAAAAAGTGACTGTCCCTGCAGACAGAATTTTTTGTCTTCTCTAGAATCAGTAAAATGATGTTGCATTGCAACATCTGTACTATAAAGCGCTGTTTGAATCTTTCACTTGATAGATGAAATTGTGTTACTTCATTTCATATTTAGCTTTCCCTGTGCAGATGGGTTGTTGTTCTTTATGTGGGAGCATATCCAGCATAATGTTGAAATTACTACAACACTATAGCAATCATGCCTGATGTACCATTCATACTTACCATCCTTTTGGTTTGTGCTCCTCTTCCTGTGCAAGTACTTTAGTGTGATTGACCTCAGACAATATTATTACTGGGAATTTTATCCCTACTTCTAAACGTATTGCCTCCTACATCCTTCTTATTATGTGCCATTTTTGGACCAAACCCAAGTTTGTAAAAATCCAAAGTTCCTTCCCAGTTACTGTATTTAAAAAAAATTATCTTAAAGGATTGGTGAATACAACTTTTTTACCTCATAGGACCTTTTTATAATAACCACAAAATATAATGATTGATTAATGATTAATAAGATTAAAAGTTTGAAAGCTCTTTATTTCAAGCCTGATGATCATTTATTGTTTAGATATATTTTTATATTATTGAACATACTTTTGTCACACAATCCCTCCTTTTGCTTTCTCATTTTAAAAATGCTTCACCCTGTGAAGAGTTCAGGATGCTCTTTTTTCAGTTTTATCAAAGGGAAATCCTTCAGATAGGTGGGGTTTTTTTGGGTCTGGGAGGGATAGTGTGTTGTTTTTACCATATCTGGAAATTATGGAGTATGTAACTTGTTGGCATACATGAATTTCATTGCATTACATAATTTTAACCCCATCAATCATTCCATGTCGTTACAGATAATTTAGAAAAGGGATTATAACTTCTTCCTATGTAGGAGATGTTGTAGAAATAACTTTATGTTAGTCTGCTATGATCTGGACATACTGCAAAAACACAGTTTTGGATCTAGGCAAATGAGTATATCTAAAATGGGAACTCATACAAGAATGTTTCACAGCATAAAGTGACGTTTCTTCTAGCATCACTGTATCTCTTTTAAATCTAGCTATCTTTTTTATTTTCATCAATTGTTTTTGAAGTAATTAGGAAGGAGATAGTTTGCAAGTGTGAGATGACAGGCATGGGGCTTTAAAAATAAATAGTAGAGACTGTCTTTGATATTAAAATCTAGAATTTAAATTTCAAATATAAAAGTTAACTCACACTTCTATTTAGCAGGTTTTCCTCAATGCTCTAGGGTAACCAGTGTCTCTTGGAGTAGTATTTTCCTGTCTTTTTGATGCTTGAAGTTCAGTTTCTGTGAAACCCTGTACTGATAAAATGGATGACAGCCTGTATATTCTTCTATATAATTTTATAAAACTTTCATAGTATAAAGTGAGGGCTTTAAAATTATTTGTTACACATTTTCAGAATTAGTAAGCTATCAGCTGCTGAATTTAAAAATCATTAGGTTTACCTGTTACATTTTGTTTGTTTACTTTTAAGGCCTGTGAGTAAAAATTATCCATCTTTTTTGCATTGATTTGCAGGAGTGACAAGTAACACCATTCAGCCTACTCCTCAGAATATTCCTCTAGTCGATCCTTCCCTTTACAGTGCTCAGTCTGGAGGTAAGCTGCTGGCATTGGTATTGTTTGTACATGAATATTCTGTGTCCTTTTTGTCTCCCCTGCACTGCAGGAAGAAGTTTGAGAAATACTGTCATTGTGATCTGGATGCTACTAATTCTGAAATTTTGTAAAAAATGGACATCAGCTAGGCATTTTTTAGCTAAGAGTTTAATAGTTTCTGAAAGCTTTGTTGCAATGTATAGTTAGTACTGTCTATCTGACTATTTCAAACCTATGAGCTACCATTGTATAAGGCTTTTTATTATTTATGTTTTTACTTCTCAGGTGAGGTTCTGATATATTTAGCAAAGCCTATATTCCCAATGGCCTTGCTCAAATATATTTTTGGTCATTAATACACATTCTCTTTACTTAAGATTTATTCTACAGGGTCAATATGTAAGTTATATATTCGCTTCATTAAATAGTCGCGACATTGCAGTGGTGATTTTGGTGCAGCATAATTGTAATGTGTGCTTGTTGACTACAAGCAGTACCCATGTTAAATGAAATAATTTATAAGGTACTGCCAATTATGTCAGTTTGATGTACCATTTAATCAAGGCTTTTATCTTCTAAGATGCCATCTGCCTTTGATGTTAAAATCACTAATAACCTATATTACGTGCATTTTTACATCTGCTTGCATATACCATGCTTTGAAGTGTACACATAAGTGCTAACCTTAGGGAAACCAGTGAAAGAGTAGTGACTGACAATAAAGCTGGAATCATCCTATATGCTAATTTGAACACTCAAGTACATTTGGACAAATTATTAATTGTTTTCTATGAATTTTTCTGTCCATGGAATAGATATTTATATTATTCACTATCCGAATGGTATCGGTGCATTGCTTCCTCTAACCACTTACCTGTGATAACCTGGTTTAATAAGTACATAAATAAAAAGAAATTGAGTGTGCTTGTGAGAATGCGTAGTAAGTAATATTGTGTAATTAAGAGATTAAGACCCTTACTAAGCACCATGATAAATCTCTAACTTCACCTAACCTGAGTATTTGCATGTCTGCATTCATCCTGTGCACATCCATTGTGTCACTACAAGTTTGGGTCCTGGAACAGCTCAAAGTGTTACGTTCTAATGAGGGAGTTTTGCAGAAGTGCATTGGAAGAGGTGATACAGGTCATACGGATCCTCAGTTCTGAAAGCTTAGAAAATACGTTGTCAGTTATGTAGGAGTTCAGGAGAGCATAGGGCATGTGTCAGTCAGCAGAGATGCAGTGACAGTTTTGTTTGTATGTGTAGAATTAAAAAGCTGGAGAGGAACGGAAAGCATTTGTCTGTGCCTGTTCGTGTCCTGGTGTGCATACCTGGTCATGACCCAGAGCATCCTCCCCTCAGCTATGCATGTAAGAGTAAGGGCAGATACCATTCTTCTCATGCTGCTGAGGAGTCTCCTTCAGGCCGACAGTACTCTGTTACACAGTAGCCTTGTTCTCTGACCCCTAAGTAGATTGAGAAATGCCTGTGTCTCTCAAGGGAAGTACTAAACTCTGGGATCCAGGACCCCCCCCACACAGTTCCTGAGTTGCAGTATATATATCTGGGCTAGATCCTTGCTGTGTATTGAGGTATGTACCATTCATATGGAATCGAAGTTTCCTTTGCACGGGAAGAAGGAGTCATTGTTGCCCTCCAGTAGATCCGTAGAGTTAGCACAGTGCAAAGTACACTTGCTCTATGATTTAGACACAGTGTCTGTGTCTACATTAACAAATTATACACGCCTATAAATATTTGGCATGAGAACAGCTGGCACAGAACCACTCACATCCATACTATGAAACTTTTAAACCTTCTAAACAAGGAGCCTGTGAAGACTGCTCGTATTGAACGGTCTGTAGCCTGCTCTGGCCACAAGTCATGTCCAGGAATTGTTTGGGTAAGTGCTAGTTCGCATGGGCCAAAACCATACTGGAGCCTGTTCCAGCAGGTTGACACTGTAGACAGTCAAGTTTGAGTGCTGAGATGCGTTCTTTGGCACTGTTGAATATGCTAGTATAGACATAGCCAAACAGGATATTCCACATATTCCTGCAAGGCTCTTGCTGGTAGTAAAATCAAATGTATATTTTTAGAATAAATTATATATTTTCTTTCCTTCCCATAACATGGAAGAAGCAATTTGATTAATGCTATGATGGGAGAAAAACTTTTGGTGGAGAGGAGTAGAATATTTTATCAAAAGAAAATTAAGTTAAAGGAACAGTATTCTTTGATTTTTAGTCAGCATGAGTCTTTGAATAGTTGTCCTGTCCTGTGGGAATAGGTTTCAGAGTTTAACATTGACTTTTGAAGTGTCAAAACTTTTGCATTTAATTACTGGTTAATGTGTCTGACAACAGTGTGTAGAGCTACACAGCAACTTTGTGCATGTGTGTGTGCACTTCTCTGGTGTAGTTTTCTTAAAAAATTTATAACCCCTAGATTCTGCTAACACTACATGCATTCATAGTTGTGCTACACAGTTTTTATAAGATCTTCTTACATTGCCATATGCTCCCTTCCACAAGTGGCATATTATAGAGAAAGCATTTGTCCATTCTAGTTGTGTGTATTATACTGTAGAAATAATAATTTGACACTGAATGTGCTTTCATGATCTTAAAAATAAAACCTTTCAAATATTTCAAGTGCCTTATTGGGGAAAAAGAGCATCTTGTTTCAAAAACCATTTGTTACCTTTGCCATCACTGTTTTTATGCATCAGTTTGTGTGATTGAAATATTCTTAAATCAACTGCCTTATATTTGGGCATCATAAAAAGGAAAAACATTGGTAGAAAAGGACATTAGGGAGAATCAGATATATCATGTAAAATACACACTACTTTCATTCTAAAACCGCTTTTTTCCCAACATGATTTTCAGCAGTTTTAGTCAAATCATTTTCACTTCGTGTTCTTCTTAAACTAAAAGAATCACGCTTGTTATGGATTCCATATGCCTTTTATGTTTCAGTAATATAACTACTGTGCTAGTAATTCCAGATTAACACAGAAGCAGGTTTGTTTCTGGATAAATACAGTATACTTTTCTCATCTTGGTGTTGTTCTAGAGCTCAGAATCAGAATCACAGGATACTTTAAGTTGGAAGGGACTTCAGTAGGTGGTCCAGTTCAACCCCTCTGCTCAAGAAGGGTCCTGTAAAACCAGTCACTCAGGACCATGTCCTTTGTGTCTCCCCCTGCCCATGTGTTCTCTCTGTAGTTTGATTTGCTGCACTGAAGGAGGAAGTTTGAGAAAAAATGTCAAGTTGATACAAAAGGCAGCTTTTGAATTTCTCCGAGGACAGACACTTTGCAGCCTCTCTGGGCAACCTGTCCCAGAGCTTGGTTACCCTCACAAGCAAAACTTTCCTGATGTTCAGACACAACCCTCCAGTCTTTCAGTTTATGCCCATCGCCTCTGGTCTTGTCACTAGGCACCACTGGAGAGAGCCTGGCTCTGTCCTCTATACACTCCTCCTTCAGGTATTTACATACATTAATAACATCTCCCTGAGCCCTCTCTTCTCTAGGCTGAATGGTACCAGCTCTCAGTCGCTTCTCATATGAGAGGTGCTCCATTCCCTTAATCATCTTTGTGGCCCTTTGCTGGACTTACCTCCAGGATGTCAGTCTCTTTCTTGCACTGAGGAGCCCAGTATTGGACGCAGCACTTCAAGGTGCGGCCTCATTAGGGCTGCAACGGACGGGATCACCTCCCTCGACCTGCTGGCAACACTCTTCATAAATCCAGCGCAGGATGCCATTTTCTCTCTTCACCACAAGGGCAGATTGTTGGCTCATGGACAAACTGATGTCCGCCAGGACCCCCAGGTCATTTCCTGCAAAATTGCTTAATCCTTAAAATATGTAGATTGAAGTTGGTAACTCACTTCTGTGGTTATACCTTTGATGTAAGGCAGTCATTACAATTAAGTTTCACATTATTTTGAAAACTTAAGAACACAGAACTGGTTTATTTCTATTTTGTTTGTCCATTGTGAGGTGCTGATTTCAATAGGAGCTCAGGCTACTGAGCACATCAAAAGATCAACACCCTTACTGTGTAAACTTTGGTTTATAAATTTAAAATTGTTAACTTTTTTCCCTCAAGTTATGTCATAATAGCATCTGAAGTAGATTTCATAATAAATAAGGCTTTACGCCAGAGAAATATTAATAGAGCTCATACTGTAAAAATAAGATTAGACGGGTGAATTTAGGCTTGCTTCCAATAAATTAGTTGAATACTGGACTGATGCCTTGGCCAGTTTTTAAAGAATGATTTTGTAGTTTCTTTTGGCATCATAGCATAAAGCCACTTTGAGGGGAACTTGGTCTTTTATAATTCTTTAAAGATGTTCAGTAATGTGGTCACAGATTGACCCCAGCTGCTTCTACTCTGTGCCTTTATGTAGGCTACAAAATAACTGAAGTGTGTACCTGTGTTTATGCAATCCCTCATGTGTATTTACTTACATGTGCGTGTATTTTAAGAGATTTAATTTGGCTTCACTTATTCAGCAGTAAACTAATATACATTGCAATGATAATGAGCCCACCAAGTTTCCATGTCCCTCAATGGTTATATTTATTTATTGCAGGGAAGATTTTTAGAACATACTCTAGAAAGTCTACTGTCTTTTAGATTATGTTTTAAAAATTGATAAATTAAGTTTAAGAGCACTTACCTTTCTGCTTTTTATTGGAGTAGGGTTGTTTTGAAAACCAGCAGACTGGTCTAGTTTTAAATATTCCCAGGTTTTTCGTTTTATTTGTTCAAAAGCTGTTCTTAAATATTAAGATTGGGGAAAGGAAAAGCAAATACAATAGACATTTTTTGATAAGAACTGAGATTCTTTAGTAAACGTTCTCACACTATTGCTAACAGCAGTTCTCTTTTGAAAGAAAGGATCCAGCTAACTGAAGCTGTGCCATAAAAATGGATTTAACAATATTCATGTTATTGGTTAAAATGTTGTACTCAAGAGAGCTAAATCTTTGTTTAATCAATTTTTATATAAAATCTATGGTGTATTTAAAAATGCATTTTCCCTTAATCTGTGAAATCTGTTCACTGCTTATAAAATGCTGTGTTGGAAATTATTAAATATAGACATAATCTTTAGCGTTTCATATAATTGTTTATCCATGTCTATAAAAATCCCTCATTTACAAGTTAAATTGTTCTGAAAGAACCTGAGTAAAGGTTTTATAATTTGTCCATTGGTTACTGGAGTGGCATGGGATTAGCCTTAAAACTCCTAGTGAATTTGTGGGTGGAAGGAGGTACAGTAACATAACTGTGCTTTATTTTATGCACACATCAGTGATGCTATTCATATATGAAATCTTCTACGAGTTAGGGCGTAAGTCCCTACTATGCTTTCTTGAAGACTAAATGCATGTGTTTGAGCATGACAGAATTCCCAATATTTTAACTTACATTAAGAAAATAGTCTGATTAATAAGTAGCAGATGGTTTATACTGTATTATGAGGATATTTTTTGCTAGTGTTCCCCAGTATTACAAAAAATGGGCACATTTAATGATAACAATCTTGTTTCCAGTCATCTTACATAGAATTGGCAACATAAAAATTATTTGGAAAAACAGGCATGTAAAATGTGTGAAAATATGCTGGTGAGGAATTCTACATTTTGAAAAGTTATTCCAGTGATGAAGGATTACTTTCTAACTGTATTCTAACTCAAGTGTATTATTTCTGAAGAAGAGAGCAGAGTAATTATACTGTAAACAGAAAAAGCACTGTCCTTGTTTCTCACAGGTTGTAATATGAGGACAGTTAATGTTGTTTAAAAGCTGTCCTATGCTGCCTTAGATGAAGAGCACATCTTTCTCAAAGATATTGACTTACTTTTGAAAGTCACTGGGTCATGCAAATATCAATGTTTAGAAAGGTGCTCATATTTTTCAAATGCCAGAAGCAAAGAAGTTAAGCATTATATGAATGAAAAAAAAAAAAAAAGAGAACAGAATAAATACCATAGCTTGGGCTTTGTAACACTACCACAAATATAAGCCTGGTTTTCATAATATTACCACAAGTATAAGTCTAACATACAAATCATAAGAAAGGAAACCTAAGTCAGATTTCCTTTATAGTAACTTTGTAATACTTATGTTTTTGCAGGAGAAGTCCGCTTGACTCCAGAGGACTTTGCCAGAGCTCAAAAGTATTGCAAATATGCTGGCAGTGCTTTGCAATATGAAGATGTGAGCACTGCTGTACAGAATCTACAGAAGGCCCTCAAGTTACTAATTACAGGCAGAGAATGAAGCCTTTATTCAACAGATTCGTCTTTTGCCTAAGAAACTAACATCTTATAACTGTACCTGTTAGGGAAGTGGAGTTACTCAGAAATTCTCAATTCCATCACCCCGGACAATGAAGCCCCTTTTCATTGTCATATTAGCTATTAATGGTACAGTAGGAATCTCTATTTTCATCTTATAGACAGTGGAGCTAGAAACATGAATGCAGTGGCTTGTTGTAAGCAAAATACTGAAGAAAGTACTATGAACACTGTGCAAAAGTTAGACTACTTGCAGTGTTTAGATTATCAGAATGGGAAAATGCTGATTGTAAAAGACTTGAGAATTAGGATGTTCTGTTAAAATCTTTACTCTTATTTTACTATTCCAAACAGTTATTTAATAATAGCTTTAAAATGGTAACTACGATTAGTGCTTTCCTCCTAAAATGAGAAGCCTGACAGATTCACAATGGGAATAACTTTATTCTGTATATAAATTATTTCAGTATTTGTATTACCTGAGACATAAGTCATGGTTGAGGGAGTCTTGAGTACCTTTGCATTTCATTTTAAAGTGTGCTGGAAAAAACAGCTCTTGTTACTTCAGCGGGAGTAGTTTTGATGGTGTTCCAACCTAATCCCCTACAGCTGCATGGATTGCAACATGTATTCTTGAGTATTGGTTCTTGCTCCTCTGTGTGAACACTTTACAATTTTTGTATATGTATGGGAAATTAAGAGAAAGTACTAATATTTATCAGCAATGATCCTGAAACTGGTTACAGAGATTCCAAACAACGTGAACTTTTAGGGAGATTTACTTCATAACTGTTCCATCTTTTTAAGAGGCTGAAAAAAAAGCTTGTTCTTCAACCATTAAAGCAGTATAGGTTTGTCTCTGGTCTTAATGTCATAGAGTTTTGTATTTTCAACTAATATTTTTTCTGTCTGCTTTGTTGTGGAGACTTTTCGGACTTGGGATTTAATTAAAATATCTTAGAAACTGGATTTTGAGTCTTTATGAGGTCTGGCCTTGCAATTTTAGAGCTCTTGATTGTTAAAAATCCCTCCGTGCTGTTTGAAAGAAAGAATAAGCAGTCTTAACTGGCATGACATAATAATTGAGTACAACATAAAGCATGTCTGATTCATATAATAATTTAAATTACATTTTATCCGATCTGTCTTTTTTTTCCAAGCTGCCGGATCAAATCTACGTTTTTATGGCTGTACTGCTTTGGAGTGACTAAAATAAGTCTTATATTCAAAGCAAAAAGATGAGGAAAAGAAAAATCAAACATAAGTATACATTAAAGTTCAGCTGGTTGTAATCTTTTAAGAGTGTAGAATCTTTGGCAGCAGATTTGAAAGGGGTAATATGAAACTTGTAAATGTATGCTTAAGCACTTTAGTTGACTGAGATTTAATAGATAAAACATGGTATTTTTTGTGTTGCTTTCTGATCTGGTATAGCATGCTAATCTGGAGAGTGAATTGGGTTAGATTTTAACTGTTTTGGGAAACTTAGAATAAAACAATCTGAAACTTTTTTTGACAGTAATTCTACAGACCTGAGCAATAACTGTGTTTTGTACAGTGCTTCATGCAAGATAGATCCCTCACATCAGTAGTAAACTGACTTACTGCAAATTATTCTATGTAGATTGTTCTTTTACACTGTAGCATTGCTGTGAAATCCATTCAGCATTGCTACAAAAAAATCAAAAGCTGCTTTCACTTGAGGATCATAGTACTATTTTCTTATACCAGCATCAGTCCCCAGCATTTGTAGGAGGAAATTCAGTTTTCCTGTTTCTATTTAAAAATATTAAAAAAATCTTTGGGACTTTGTATTACATGGGAAAATAAGCAAGCTCTGATATAATGTTGTATTAATTTGAGGCTTTTAAATTAAAATTGGTTTGGGGTTTTTTTGTGATTCAGTGATGTGAAATGGAAGTACATAACTAAGAAGATTGAAAATGAAAATATAAGTATTTCCTAAAGTGTGTAAAGTATTGTCTGTTGGCCATGATTATACTGAACCTCTTGACTCCTCTAGGAAATCAGGGAATCATCAGTAAAAAAGCAATAAGCAATGAAAAAGTAATAAGCGATTTTCTTGAATGATCATTTACAAATCTGTCAACATTCTTCTGCCTAGAAAGAAGTTAAGTAAGTGTTCCTGTGGGGAATGGAGGTGAAAATACTTCTACAAAAGTTTTAGAATTTCTTAAAGAAGCTATCAGGTCATTTTTTTGAAGATAAATTAATGTTTAGACGATACACTGTAAAATTTTACATATTATGTAAAATTTTAACATAACATATCCCAATACCGACCTTCAGAGAACAATACTTGACTTAGCATATTGAGTTTTATTTTGCATAAAATACTTTTGCCTGGATCATTTATTTTTCAATTGAGAAGTTTTATAACAGTTCCTGAAACCATGTTTGAAATTCCATCTTAAAGCTTCTAATGTTTGATGTAACGAATGGAATATTTATCATCCAAACTGATGCTGAAAGTAAATTATAGGAAAATCTTTCCATTCCACTAAGTATAGCCCCTGGGACAGCTTTAAATACAGCACATAGCCCAAAAGTACAAACCAATGTTGTAGAACTGTTAAAAAACTGTACATATTTGAAAATGTTAGGCTCTAATTACTCCAAATTGGAATTTGTGGTAGGCACTGGAATTTAAAATTGTAAAATATTGTGTGAGCTTGTAAGTGTTGACTGATTCATTTTACAATTGCTCTGAGTGATCAAGTATCAACCCATAGTTTCTCTCAACTGATTCCCAAGACATACAAGTACAGTATTAAATAAAGGAGAGTGCTGATTTTGTTCCATACTGCAGTCAACAGGTCTGCTGTTCATTTGATTGCCTGTTGGCCATTCTCTTTTGAATTCTCGTGAGTTCTTGATCTTCTCAGTCTTACTTAAGAAAGGAGAAAGAGGCATTTTCTGTCAGATGTTCCATGTTCAGTTTTGCTGCTCATGTAAGCTAGAATTTTAGTAAATCTGTTCAATGTTTGTTACTTAAAAGGCTTTTTGTATTACTTTACATTTTTGCAGTTCTTTGTACTTCTTTCCAGGGAAAGTTCCATATTACACTTTAGGATTCCTGAAAAAGTCTAAAGAGTGTCTTGCAGAGCAAGTCATCCTTTATGAAATGGTGGAGATTTTTTCAAATATGCATTAATTGGATTTACTAGTACTGGAGGCAGTGTTCTCAAATTGTTGAAGTAATTTTAGGTGGAACTTTTAATGATGTCCTTTTTAAGTGAAGTTTCAGAAGCACAGACTTAAGTATGATCACATTCCAGCATGTGATTGTAATTGTTGTTTTTGGGACTATATAATATTGACCTATGAAAAATTAACAACAGAGAAACTTACTGTATGAAGTAGAATTGGGGGGTGAAGGTGGTGTGTGTGCAGGCACATATCTGTGCATTTGTAATATAATGCATGTAAATTCAATGGTGAGCTATAGGAATGCCTTCCAAAAAACGTAATTACTACCTTGTTTACAAGTATTCAGAAAGTATCAGCTACAAATATATAGACACTGCTGTTTTATAGAACTGTTGTTCTTAATGCGAGGTTTTAAATGTACTAGCATAGGACCAAAAGCTAGCATTTAATTGTGTGGTATTCCAAACGAATGATCTTTGATTTTCTCCTTTTTCATGTCAACAGTAAAACAGGAGCTTGGTACAAAAAGAATGAGAACACAGGTTTGGAGGAAGTTAAATTTCCTAAAGAACAAATATGGTTTCTGTTATTGTAAAATCTTTGTGGTAATGTTTGGATTGAGATTGGAAAGTGCTCATGCTTATAAAGTATAATTCTTGCTTTCTTTAAAAATGTCCTTTGTTATGCAGTTTATGGAATTGGAGCCTGAGCCAGGATATCTGGATTAGTAAAACCTGGATTTTGATGCCAAGTTTCTAAACCACCAGTGCAACCTGATACTGACAGCAACTGTTCCCAGTCACCTCAGAGTACCTCTTTCTAAATGTTGCAATTTTAACCAAGTTTGTTGGGAAAAGTAGCAATGCTTTTTTCTTACTGCATCACCACCTTTCAGTGCACAGCTGTAGTAACAAGAGAACTGGAGAAAATATGAATTTGCATTAGATATTTCACTATCAGCAAGGAGAGAGTATTAATGCTGCGAGCGGAGCTTTCTTTGGCTTACAAGAGTATTGGAACACTCTGATCATAAGTGTTGTAGTGCCCTAAATGATCTCAGAATAGGAAACTTGTAAATAAGAGCATTGAAAACAAACTTGAAAGAGAGGAGAGAAAAAGAAATCACATTCTCCACAGAATGAGAAGGGGTGTGGAAATGATTGCAGAAGAAAATAGAAGAAATACTTAAAATCCCATGTGGGAATGGAGCAGGACAGTGACTGGAGTTCAGTCAGAGATTAGAGTTGTTGTCTGATTTCTTTAGAACCTTGGAAGAGATGAGAAAAAAAGGCTGAAGGTTACAGGAAGACAGGAGAGATGGAGAGGAGCACTAGAATGACACGGAAAAAAAACATGCTTTTTTTTTTTTTTTAGGGCAGACTGGGAAAAATGTGAGTTGTAGCACAGGAGAAAGTTTTCCTATTTGATGAAACTGCAGCAGAGCCTAAGTCTAGCTCTAAAAGGGAAGCAAAAAAAACACAAGTTGACAGCATTCTGAAATTGGAGCAGATCCTCTTATCCTTGGAATCTGTGCTTATTAAATATGTCATATTTATCAAATAATTAAAATTGACTTGATGTGGCCCTTTTGGAAAACTTGGGAGCTTGCATGGTATCTGCAGATAACTATAGACATCCATGTTTGCCTTAAAATGCTGTCTGCTGATTTTGTGCTTTCCTTCTTGTTGTGATTTGCCTTCCCATTTTCAGTGTCTGTATTTAATCTGTGGTGCTCCCATAGCTAGAGGGGAGGTTGCTTGTTTGAATACAATGCTAAGTATGAGTGATAGTGCACATGTTTAGACATTCTTGGGTAATTTGTGAAGATTATCTGGTCTGGGTTTTAGCTGGTAGGTGCTATAAAGAAAAAGGAAGTGATTGTACTTTCCTTCTGAGCTTCAGAGGCTCTTTGACAGCAGTATGACTACAATCTAAAGAAGGGTATATGGAAGTTAACTACTCAGGGCCATTTCCAAAGTCAGAGCCCAACAAACTAATCTCTAGGAGTTTGTAGACCTCCAGCTAAGCAGTTGGTGCGATTGTCAACTTTTCTTTGTCTCACTTAACCCAACTGTAAAATGGGCTTCTTTAGATTTAACACTTCTTAATAGAATCAGGATTTTTGTAATTCTGACAAGTAACAACTGGAGAAGGGCTGATTATTATAACAAGTTCCCAAAAAAAATAGAGTTTTTAGGAGAGGCAGAATTGGTATTAATACGTAATGAGAAGATGTATAATGAGAATGGAAGAAATGGCAAAAAAACTTGATAATATAATTTGGAGGACAATGGGCAGGAATGAGATCTCAGATATGGAAACAATGTAGTTGTAAGTGACAGGCAGCAGTTTATATAGAGTAGTAGTATCTACTGCAAATGTTAAAATTATGGATTCACCAGAAATCCAACAAAACCCCCATTCTACAATACTGAAATAAGTATTAGTACCATTATAAGAACTTTGAATGGAATAAAGCAATTGTATTTTTTAAAAAAAAGAAGGCCATGATCAACTTCAGACCTGTTAGTTTAACCACAAGGCTAAGAAAAAGCTTAATTCAGATTGTGAACAGAAGTCTTGGAAGTTCAGACATGGGTATGATAGCATACAGTATGTTTCTCCTTGCCCTTTCGTTCTGCCCCTCATCCCGGGTGGTTTAGAACAGTCACTTTTTAGAAAATTAATGTGATTTAGTTTACTCAAAGTAATGCTTGACATAAGGCTCTAAAAATACTTAGGTTGAAATAGATTAACATGATAATTGAAAGATGGATTTAAGCTGGTGGAAAAAGAGATTGCAGTAAATTATAAATTATCTTCAGGATGGAAATGGAGAGAGATCAGCCTAAGGACACATCCTGTTTCATGTATCAGTGATGTAGTTTGAGGTATTGCAAGACCTGCAGGGAACTGGGGAAAATTCTATGATTTTGACTGAAGGATTAGAATGGAATGAAACTGAAAACACAAAATACAAAGTCATTCAATTGGGTTTTAACAGGAGAGTATTTTTTTAATGAAAATTAGGATACTGGAAGCTGAAGCAATTCTGTTCAGCTTTGCCTAGTATAGTGGAGTAATAAGAATTTAGGGTGCGTTGGATGAGATTGTATCAGTACAGAGAGTAAGTACACTGTCACTTAACAGTCTTGGGTTTGATTCAGATCATTGTTGATGAAAGTTATTTACCAGTACCAGATGCAAAGAAGGGCTCCTGAGATGATGAAAACCTTATTTATTGAAAAAAAATTAACTATAGTTACCAAATGGCTTTCTTAAGGCATTAGGGACAAAGCATTAATCTATTTTAAGACAGCTTGATAAATTTATGAATTTGATTGCAAGATTGTAGGCCGTATCTCTTGGTGTGAATACAACTTTGCAGGAACAAACCCATACTGAAATCTCTCTAAACTGTTGTAAAAAACAGCAAATATTTCTTCTGTTCTGAAGTTAATCAAGTGTATCAGCACAGTCTTGGGAAAAATACTTTAGTCAGTGTAGATACTAAATCTGTATTTGTAAAACAGGCATGCAGGTACTCATAACTGCTGCACTTAAGCTCAGCAGCCATTTGATAATAGAAACCACACACATCTGGCCTTTATCTTACACTTACTTGCCTGAGTAGCTTCACTCATGTGAATGGTCCTATTGCAACAATAAGAGTACTCATATACATAAGTGTTTGCTGTGTTCAGGTCGAAAGCTTTGCTTGTTGAGTAAAATAGAGCTGGAATTAATGGATCCAGGTGTGGTATGTTAATAGTTCTCCAGACTGGAGGTTCTAATCTCAGAATCTTTATACTGGCATATTTGTTCAGCCATTTTTTCTGACACTCTTTGTCTATTAAGATTTAGATTTAAAGTAGTTTTTTGAGATTTTGGCAAGCAACTGGCAGAAGTACTTTGCAAAGATAGTATGTTGAATCGCTTTATATCTTGGTTGGTTCCTCCGTCATCACTCCAAAACAAAAGTCTTGCTGACGGGCATTCACTGAGTGGTTAAATTCAATATACCTGCCATTATACTCAAATATCTAGGAACTTTGGCAAAAAGTGCAAAAGACTGCAGAAGAGAGTTGTTTTGTTCATGTGACCAAACACAGTAGCCACCATGTCTACTGCAGCCTTTAAACACAGTAAAGAAACAAGAACTGAGTGGCTTTCTTTATAATAGGACTGTCAAGCTCTTGATAACATTTGAAGACCCACTAAATAATTTCTTTTGGGATTTGGCACAAAGGTATTGTCATGCAAGTCCTTGGGCCTTCCAGAAGGATACCAGAGCACATGTATTAATATCTGTTGTGTGTGTCTTGATTTCTGAAGAAAATACATCCTGCAGTGAGAAATGGTTAGCATCTGTATAGTGAGCTGGTTATTTTGATATGGGTAGCTACTTCATACTTTGTGTCACTAGGGGACCTCCCTCCACTCTAAAAAACAGTAAATCTGATCTTTTTGTGGAATGCAAATGAAATTGTTAATTCTCCATGTGTTACAACTTAGGCCTAATGCCATTTTAGATGCCATTTATCTCCAGTGTTTGACATCTGGTAACCTCAGACATGCTTAAAATTATGAAACAGTTTTTCTTTGCTACATTTGAACTCTTGTTCTTTTTTTTTCTCTTCTAGAACTCGTCCGATGAGACTCCCATTCCCTTGTTAGACTTTCTGTAGAATCAGAATTTCTGTTTATAGAAGTTCATCCAGGTTGTCTTCTTGACTTTGTCTATAAGCAATTGGCAGTTTTGTTGCAGAGGTCCTCTCAGTAGACTGTGATGAGGTGATACGGGAAGAGATAGAACCAGGGATGATAATGGGGCAGATGCTGCTGGAAGGGTACCACTGAAAAGGAGCAGAGAAGATGGCTGAAAGCAGAAATTCACTATTTAACACTGCTGTATCTGTAGATATTACACCACAGAGGGAATTAGTTATAGGTAACTAGTCTCTCATCACTAAAATGATCATAGCATATATTGTTCATGAAAAATGCAATGTAAATTACAAAGTTATGTATATGAAAAATAGAAAACAATAGAAAATTTAGGGTGGCTGTTCATATTTATCCTTTTTTCCAGCTATGCTCTGGGCAGTGCCCAGTAAAAGGACTTTATTTGGAAAGAACATTTCGCACAAAAATTTCCACAGAGAGGTGGATGGAAGAAAGGAAAAACGAACCCAGACTCTAAAATAAAACAAATGTTCAAAATTTAACTGCCTATGTCTTTATTGCTATGAGGGTTTGGGGAAAAGTGTGCTTGTTTCAATACTGTGAGGTTCTATTTTTGTTCTGTGTGGGCATCATTCTTGTTAGTATAAAAGAAATCACAGTTTCTAATTAATATTTGTAATTAATATTTGTTTCTGGCAAGATATAATTGAAACCAAGATTTTATATATTTGAAGTCTCACAGTAGTAAAACGTAAGAGAGGCTAGAAGTGGGAGAGGAAACTGTCCCAACAAAAGTCACTCATCCTTCAAGTATTTTTCATAATGGATTACACCATTGATTCGTTTGATTGTCCAGAATGAGAGATTTGCACAGACCTTTTTTATTCAGAGTTTTTACTACGTTAAAGTGCTCAACTAACTCCTCTTGTACTTTGTATTGTATTTTAGGCCAGGTAGAGGCACATTTAAAACTTTGGGAAGTGTTTGCAAATTTGTATTTGCCTCATAAACATTTAAACGTAGCACATCCATTTCTATCTGATATTTCTTTAAATGCTACACTTGCCACTGAATGCAGGTTCATAACCTGTGTTAGAGCATTCACAAACAAGCCAGCATGCTGCATGATCACACTGGAATTTTTTGCAAGCATTCAGCTATTGAATACAAATAAATATGTTGTCAGTGATTCCCTTCCCTGGCACCACAAATTCAAATTAGTGTCACCAAAATAGGCAGGGAGAGAAGAAAATTACCTGGTGCACTTCTGCGTGAAGAGAAAGATAATAAATTTCAGCATATGAACATTGATCTCTGGCTTAGTAATGTCTGATTCTATCATACCTAATTTAGTGTCAAGATTCATATTTTCTGCTTATGGGAGGAGAAATTTAGATCTTTTGACTTAAATGATGAAATTAGCACTTCCATGGGGACATAATTGGGCCTTTCATTAAGTATGTGGAATTCTCTGCAGAGAAGATTATGCAATATGATTATGTGGAATAAAAATTATTCTTTTTATTCTGTTTGCCACTGTCTGACTGCTTTCAATTACTGTTCCATGCATGCAGCCAGCTTGTTGGTTGCCATGCCTCATGAACAAGTCATGTAAACAATTTAAAAGAAACCAAATCCCACCCTCCAATATAGCAACAGTAATGGCAGGTACTTCAGGTTTGTCAGTAGGGGTTTTTTTAAAACCATTATGTTGTAGAAATTGTGTGACTTGCTGGGGAATGGCTTGCTTTGTTCTCTTGAGGTGGAGCACACTCATACATATGTATGCTGTTTTATGCATTGCTGCAAGCATGATTTCCATGAACCCTATAATCTCCACAGGAACTGTAGGTTCATGGAGAAGGGACTGATATTCTTCGGTGACATGTGATTGCAGAGCATGTAAGGGGGGTGGGTATAAACATATTCTGATTGCCTTAAGTGGAAGCAAAGATGATTAAAACAAAAAACACTCTTAAAAATCGGTTCAGAGCTGGAAGACTTAATTTGTTGTGAAGATTTTAGCTACTAAACTGTGCTCCTAAAATTTTTTAACACAGGTTCAAAGTTTATACAGACTAAATGTCATCAATTATTGTCATGATTTTGTTTATTTCCTTTACAGTGCCAGGGTCTAGTATCTAGTGGAGCACATGGTGTAAAAAGATCTATATATATCATGAAGGGTTTTCTCTGTCACATGTACCTATACCTGTATTTGCTACTTCTGAGATTCGCTTGGGAATGGAAGTTGTAACTTCGAGCTGGCATACCCCCGTCTGGGTACTTCTGGAGAGTGCAATGTTCTGCCTGTACCATGACTTGTTGGCATGCTATAGGATTTCCTTTTTTTTTTTTTTTCCTCTGGGATACAGGTTTCCCCAGCTTCTCACTTTTTGTTCCAGATCTGCATTCTTATTCAAAGCAGCCTAGCTCTTGATGGAGGGATTCACTTATTTCTGTATTTGGCCAACTCCTAAAAGTCAGCAAACTAACCAAAGGTGATTTTTTTTTTTTCTCTTTACAGTATTTTTCTTGAGCATCTTATACAAAACAGGCAATTGGTAAACTGCAAGGAGATAATTTCATCACTTCATATGAGGGGGTTTTTTGTTTGTTTGTTGTTAGGGTTTTTTTAAATAGCCTTATTCCACATTGGTCAATACTGTTTTTTCAGTTGTTCCTTCCACTGTAATTTTAAATGTATTATTTCTCAACAGGATACATATTTGTTTATTTTTTCTAATTACAGTTTTGGATGTGAAACTTGACTAGCTTTGCCAAAATGACGATCCAGTGAACCAACACTAGTTTAGGGGAAAGGCTATGGATCGGTATTTAGCAATGCAGACTTCATTTGGACTGAGTTTTGCTTTGTCTTTTGAAAGACCCTGGGATAACAAAACCTGAGGGTATGTGAACCAAAGAAGGAGATTTCAAAGCAGGCCATCGTGTCAAATAGCATCCCTGAGCTTTGCATAATTCTGGCTGTCATTATCCCATGTAACTGCTGCCTGTTTTCTACAGAAAGGATTTATCTATTTGACAGGTGTGCTGCTTTTCGTGTTTGGGGATTTTTGTTTTGTTTGTTTGTTTGTCTTTAGTTTGGACTAATTACTTTCAAACAGGAGTGCTATTTTGAGAACAAAATAAGATTTAAGTATGTATTAATTTTATCTTGGAAGCTGCTCTGATTGATATCTAATAGCAGTACTTCTGACCACAGTATGAAGCATTATGAAAGAAACAGGATGTAAGCATGCCAGAGTTTTACAAAGCACCGTTTTTTAAAAAATGGGAGTGTATGAATGTGTTGAAGTATATCCAGTGTCAATTAGACTACAAAGGAATGGCCATCTCTTTGCAGACTAATTGGACTTCCTACTTTTGCCTATTTGGAGTCAACAGTTATTGTGCACTTCCTTGGCAAAACTAGGAGGCATGCAGAGAAGAGGATCAGGCAGAGCTTTGACTTTCCTACCTTCATTATGAATTTGAACTTCTAAAGGGAGAGCTGTGCATTTCTCTGTTTAACTTTGATTGCTTTATGAATGATCCCTAACATGGAATTAGGATCAAAGTAAAACAAAAAAAAGGAAAAAAAAATTAGCCTTTACTTTGATTCTATGATGGATTTATATTATAAGATGTAAAGTTTTAATTTTATTTTGCTGGCAAATTCTTATGAGTCTCATTCAACTGGTGACCCTTCATCTACTAAGCATGTTTTCTACTTTCTATAGCACAAGCTTAATAAAACTGATAAATTTTAAGAAAAGTTTCTATTGAGAGTCACCAAAATCAAAAAAGGTCCAAGAAAGTGCTTCTTGCTTCACCTGATACAATTTATTAATCATAAAATTTACTAATAGTGAAGTTCTAATATATTTTACTGTCTTCCCAAAGAAACATGTCATTGGTGTACAAAAGATTGCATTCATTCATTTCCAGATAAGAGGGATCACCACTGTGGCTGTTCCTCCATCATCCATAAGAAACGTTCATGTTGGAGGTGTTCTGACTTCCCCAACCAATCTCTCTGCTTTTCCACAATGACAGCTGGCAGTATAGAATAAAACTTTAGAATCATCATATTCCATTCTACAATGCCCATAGAAAAGCAAAACCTTTGCATTTCCTTAATGCGTACTACTAAAACCTCTCTGTTTACAAAATACCAGACAGATGCTTGTTCAGTTTAAATTACCTGTCTGCCCAGGTGAAGAATTGTTCTGGGGAGCAACTTCCATATAGACCTACAGTTCTTGGGACAAGTTGAGTAAGCTTCAGGTATGTGTGGTTTATGAGAACTGGAATTATAAGTGTATAAAATTTAGGAAAAGCAATATATATGTAAACTCTGATGTCTTCATAGTTACTAATTCAACACTGTTCATTCCAAAGGCAGCCTCCTGGTTTGATACCAACATTTCTCATCTCGATGATAGTTTTGATGACACCGATAGCTTTTTGTAGATAAATTCTTTGTATAATGGTATTCTTGGACATCTCTCTTCAGTTGTTTCGCCAGAACTGTTGATTTTGTCTTCCTACATCTCCACATGTTCTTGCACAAACATGTGGAGAATAAAAATCAATTAAGTAAATGAGAACCTGATCCTTAAAGTATTTCTCTGTGGATGACTTGAAGTAGATTAATGGCTCTGTTTGTACACATATTTTCCCTGTTTAGTATCTAATATAATAGCACTATCACTTATGAAAAATGATTAGCTGAGTACTTGTCGTGTGAATTTATATCCTGTTTCCTTGCCACTTATCAGAAAGCTAGAGGTGATCCGCTGTTTCTGGTGTTTTGTTCCCAGAGGAGAGAGAGGTGCTATAGCTGTGGCAAATATAAACCAGACACTGGAGACAAGGAGGGGGAAGGAAGTACGTTAAGTGCTTAAAGGTGGGTAGTGTAAATATCATTTTCCCACTCCCCATGCTGTTGAAATCCCAAATATTTAGACCAACTGATAAAGCCAAAAGAGAGCTCTTTGTTTCCATGCGCAGAGCAAGAGCATGCTTTTGAAGGCTGTTTAGCTTTAAGTGAGCAGCATTACTGCAGCAGAAGTAACCAGAGTTACTTTAATACTGCTAACGCAAAATTGTGGCAACTTGGGTTTCAGCATTGCTGGTTATCACTCCTGGCCTAGGAGGGATAGGAGTGCTAGTGTAGCAATGGAAGCCTGTGTTGGGCTGCCAGCAGTACTGTGAATGGTTGCAACAGGTGGTTTACAGTGCTTCCTGGACATGGGTTTATTAAAATGTTGGTATCTGTATGTTACTCTTTAAGTAGTCAGATTATGCTTAAATCGTTAAATTAGACAGGTTTCTCTGAACAGTGAAGTAACAGTGTCCTCAATTACTCCTTTGTCCATCAAAATAAGCATTTTTGTGATGCCCTTTACTGGAGAAGAGCTTACTTCAAGAATATTATTTCTAATGCATTAAATCTGCATTTTCCACTAGGACAGATACTTTAGTCATTGATCATGTTCTGCTTCTTTCCCTCAGATCAAAATAGCATTTTTACTGCTATACAATAATTGTTCAATTTCGAAACCAGTGTGCACTGAAGCACCTTTGGAGCCATACCAAATCCAGTTTAGTCTGCCCAAATGTTTCCTGTTTTTCAAAGGGTGCATGCAAAAACATTACTGATAAATCATATGTAGAGAAGTATTTGGTATCAGCTATATTCCTGTAGTAGATTCCTTTAACAGAAATGGAACAAGTGTTCTAATTTTTATATTTAGGTACTTTTAAAGTTTTCATGTGAATTGCCTGCACTTGAGATACAGTTAATTTAAAAGAACTGTGTCTTGAAGGGAGAGAATTTATGAGCTTTCATAGTTCAATACCAATGTGAAACTTATGATAATCCAGTATAAAATATTGTCATAAAAGTAATTTTTTTTATCGAATGGATACACTACAGCTAAATGCAATTTTCAAACACAGTGCAGCCGAAATTCCACACAAATTCACTGAAGCCAAGTGAGCCATTGCAGCAAATTTCAGAAAAGGTATTCCGATGACAAGCTGCACTATGTTTTCCTTCTACTTTGCGTCTTGGTATAGAGGTAGAAACATTTATCTGTCAAAGCCATCTTTATCCTCGGGAGGCAAAATTTCTTAAAGCGTATTTCTAATCTTCAGTTCCAGGTTTGCCATCAGCAATTAAGATTGGATCTGGAAACTGCTGAAAGTGTATCCAGTCTGCAAGAGCTGCCTAAACACCTGTTAGGCACAGAATGTAGTTTAATTCTAGTGCAAAGGATTTTTCTTTTCTCTTTTTAAATGAGAAAAGATGAATTTTAATGATAATTTTACTGTTACCTGAAGAAGTGGGGAAGATAAAAGATTTTTTAAAAAAGGAAGATTAAAAAGAGAAAAAAAAGAAAACCACAAGCCAAACCAACCAAACAAACATTGTAGTTCTCAGCTGTACTTATGTTTAAAGACATGCTTCACTTTTCAGTGGAACCTGCCTTTTATTTGCACTGTTAGTCTTTATTTGCCATCCTTTGACTAAAGTTGAGTTTAACTGTCTTTGTCTGGTCTGCAGCCTTCTCTTTATAACCAGTATATTAAAATTACAGTTATTAGTTCTAGATAAGATAACTAATTTGTAAGATTTCAAGGAAACTGTAAAAGCAGTAAACACAAGTACTTTCATTGACAGCACAGCTCTCACATCAAAGTTTTGTAAACAATAACTGGAAATAGTAAATTAGACATGAAAAATAAGTCCCTCCTTAAAACTGACTCTGTGCTGCTCCTTAAGTCCCTTCCTGTTGTGGGACTGCCTGTTTGTATCCCTTTAATTAAATCATGGTGCTGAGGGCTCTAACAATTCTAGCCTTGTTAATGAAAGACAATAGCACAGCTTTTTCTTTCAAGTATCTTCATTTTATATACAGTTTAAAAGACTTTAATATTGGGAGGAACAGTGTAGCTATTGTCCTGGCTCTGGATTTTATTGAATAGCTGCTATTCAAATCCAGTAATGCTGTAGCTGATTTGGGTAATTTAGATAGTATTTGGAAATAGCTTTCAGTGACACCTTATTGTTGGATCTACATGATTTCTGTTTTGACAAAACTGTAAGTTACATCAATATAAAGCCCTGTAGGACCATCAGTAGGCTTTTTTACTAGCATCTGGAGGGACACTTCCCTCCAGATGGATGTACATTATTTCAGTATTAGCAGCTCAGTGCTAGGGTATGATTCACCAGTTGTCTCACTTGATGAAGTGCAACAATCTCTCTGTACAAAGAAGGCTTATCTTCTTTTTTTTTATCTTTTTTACTTAGGGAGTAATCTGTACCTCTGGAATTATCCTTATATTTAATCTCCCTTTTTTTTTTTTTTCCTATCAGATCTTAGTGAATAATATTGTGAAACATTTTTAATTTGCAGCTGCCACGTTAATGAGCTGGTGTAGATTGATAGCTGCATCTAGCCCAAATAAATGTCTTTTACAATAAAGCAAAGAAGTAAATGAAAACCAAGATGTGCATGTGCATCTTATGGGTCCAGTGGAGTGCAATGAAATTAATACAATAATTACAGCATTTTTCTGTCCTCTATGAATTATATTTCTAAAGGAAGCCAGGCAGTACATGCCTATATGAAATAGACTGCACTAGGCATTCTCAATAGTGGAAAAAACTGCAATTCACTTACAAACTGGCAATCAGTTTCAGTAAACAAAAAAAGACCTGAAATAGTATAGCCAACTAGTGAGCACTACAGCCACCTGTAAGCTCTTTCAAAGGAAATTCCTATTATTAAAAAAAGTTTCAGCAAAAGGAGGAACAGCGTGAGTCAAGATGAATTAATGGAAAGGAGCACCTCCCCGTTCTACCTACTGTAAAAAACACAGTTATGTCTACATGTGTTAATTGTTAGGTTCCTTTCCCATATCTTAAAATGTGATCCACAAACTACTGAAATGTGTATAAAAATATTTTGGATTGGAAAGCCTCAGCTCTGAAATTCTCATGCGCACTAAGGAAAGGAACACAAATGTCAGAAGGATTGACATGGAGCAGTTAGGAGAAAAAGAAGTAAAGGAAGGCTTCAAATAGTACTGTCACCTTTAAGAAGTGTTTGGTGTTTGAGTAATGAAATACACTTTATAAATAGTTTCATATGGCTTTCTAATGTCAGTAAATGAAAAATGGCCCATCACATAGGGCCATTTTAGGGGAGAATTAAAAATTTAAATTCTAATTCTGAACACTGATGTATTGACAAAGAATTTTTTTTTTTTTTTTTAATTTTATGAACAGAGGAGTAATTGAGGATTTCAGCTTACCAGATGTCTGCTGGTAATACAACACAGCTGAGATGAAACAGTCTGGAAGGTTCCTGGAGTGTGTGGAGGATAACTTTGTGACACAGCTGATGAGGAAGCCAACCAGGAGAGGTGCTCCACTGGACCTGTTTTTTGTAGAAGGACTAGTGGGAGATGTGATGGTCTGAGGCATCTTGGGCGCAGCAACCACAAAATGCTAGAGTTTTAGATTCTCAGAGAAGTAGGGAGTGGCTCAGAAGACTGCCACCTTGGACTTCCAGAGGGCAGATGTTGGCCTGTCTAGCAGACTGGTTGACAGAGTCCCTTGGGAGTCGGTCCTGAAGGGCAAAGGAGTCCAGGAAGGCTGGACATTCTTCAAGAAGGAAATCTTATAGGTATGCAGGAGCAGACTCTTCTGGTGGACTGAAAGATGAGATGGTGGGGAAGAAGATCAGCTTGGCTGAACAGAGAACTTTAGCTGGAACTCAGAGGGGGAAAAAAAGGACAGTTCATGACCTTTGGAAGAAGGGTCACTCAGGAGGACTACAGCGATGTTGTGAGGTTATGCAGGGAGCAAGGCCAACTAGGACTTGCTCTGAGTACTGCTATAAAAGACAATCAAAAATATTTCTGTAAATACATCCTCAACAGCAGAAAGCTGAGGAGAATCTCCATTCTTTATTGGATGTGGGGGGAAACATAGTGACAAAGGATGAGGAAAAGACTGAAGTACTTAATGCCTTCTTAGCCTCAGCCTGTAATAGTAAGATCAATGGTTCTTGGGGTACCCAGTACCCTGAGCTGGAAGACAGGGATGGGGAGCAAAAGGAAACCCCCATAATCCAAGGGGAAGCACACAAGTCTATGAAGCCATATGGGATCCACCCACGGGTGCTGAGGGAGCTGGTAAAAGTGCCCACCACACCACTGTCCATCATTTACCAGCACTCCTGGCTCACTGGAGAAGTCTCAGTTGGCTGGTGGCTTATCAGTAATGGTGTTCCCCAGGGCTCAGTTTTGGGGACGGTTCTGATTAATATCTTTACTGATGGTCTGATGAGGGGATCAAGTGTGCCCTCAAAAGTGTGGTGATCCCATGTTGATATCCCATGATGGAGTCCAAAAGCTATGGACTACGCAGCTTTCAGTAATGTGGCAGGATTGCCACGTGCAGTTAAAAACCTACAACCAACATGTTACAAAGACACTTGGTAGAGAGAAAGATTAAGCAATATGAATTCCAAGTAAAGGAGGAACTGAGATTCAGTATCAAAAGAAGAGGTAAAGTGAAGATTTAAGCCCTGTTACAATCCTTGCCTCATGGCATTGCAGGAGCGGACTCTAGTCAGGAAGGTGAATATAATTCCATGAAGGATGGGATGGAATCCCACTTGGCATTTAAATGAGCTGGTGCTGTGCTAAGGTGAAAATAAGTGGCTTTGATCATAATAGGACAACTCAGAAAACCATTCCAATTCCTAGAAGCAGTGAGGGGAGAGGAGCCAGACGAGCCCAGTCTAAATGTTCCTGAAGGCTGAGACTTCATTCACTATTTAGGAGAGGAGAGGGAAAGGGAGATAGGACAAGGTGGAGAGAGCATTTGTACCTTGTGTGTAATAAAAAATTACCTTGTGTAATAGGAAATTGAGACCAAAGAATGACTGCCAAAGCCATTGCAGAGATAGACATATTGTTGGCTTACTGTTATACTTTCCACAAATGAAAGCCAGATTCCTCCTCCTCCTCAAATTTTCTTTGTTTAGGTGCCAGTATCATTCTTAAGAGAGAGAAGAAATACAGCAATTGTGTGGGGTCTGTTTCCATCCTTTGGTTGCTGTGATTGAATTAAGTTGCGGTCTATTCTCTTCCAGTAATTCTGTAAAATCCATTGTAGAAGTGGATGACAAACTAACAAATATTATAAATGGTCATGACAACCATTTCAAAAAGGTTTTCCTTCAGTCATTCGGTGGCCATTTGAGAGAAGTCTACTCTATTTCTCTGCAGACAGCACTGAAGGGATAGTTGGAAGAAATACTGGCAAACCATAGACTATTAATTATTTTAGAACAGTTTCTTCTTGTATAAAGGGAACTATGTGACTCTAAGAACAATATAATAATAAGGGTGTACACATAAAACTTGTGAATCATTGATTTACAGTCATTCTGATTAGATTAAGCCTAAAATAAGTGTTTGCACTGGGAAATTGCAGTTTCCTATCTTAAAGCTTATAACAGGATATGTCAGGAGTTATATATATCAAGTTCTTTGGTACTGAATTTAATTATTCACTTCACATCTCACCATTAAAGTGCCATACCAGTTAAAAAGGCTTCTCATTATTTTCAAAAATGTCTAATAAACATGATAATGCCAGTTGCATAATAGGAATTTTGGTTTAGATGCTTGTACGTATGTATATATAAATGTAACTGGCTTTTCATGAAAATAGGCCTCAGTTTGCATATAGGAAGATTTTGCCTTGTTTTCTCAATACGTGAAACTCAACGTGTTTATCAGCGGTATGCACACAGTTAAAATCAGCAGTGAGTTAGCCACTCCCAGCATTTCTATGTAGTGGAATTAGTTAAGGTCACAGTTGTACCTGGAACTTTTTGAAAAATGCTTGGGCTTATTTTGAAATAGGGAGGAGCATTCTTGCATGTGAGAAGTAGAAGGGTAAGATAGAAGATATTATTTACAGCGGCTTATAAATGCAAGACGGGGACTCCAAAGCTGTTGCAGGTAAAACAGTGTCAAATTGAGAGCAGCTCTGAGGAGAAGGGCTTTGGGGTGTTGGTGGATGAGAAGCTCAGCATGACCCAGCAATATGCACTTGCAGCCCAGAAAGCCAACCATGTCCTGGGCTGCATCCAAAGCAGCGTGGCCAGCAGGTCAAGGGAGGTGAGTCTGCCCCTCTACTAGGCACTTGTGAAACCCCACCTCGAGTGCTACGTCCAGCTCTGGGGCCCCCAATATACAAAGGACATGGATCTGTTGGTGTGAGTCCAGAGGACGAGGATGAAGATAATCAGGGAGCTGGAGCCCCTCTCCTATGAAGACACATTGAGAGATTTGGCGTTGTTCCACCTGAAGAAGAGAGGGCTTCAGGGAGACCTTACAGCAGTCTTCCTGGATCTAAAGGAAGCTTACAAGAGAGCTGGAGAGTGACTTTTTACAAGGGCATGTAGTGATAGGACAAGGGTTGACAGCTTTAAACTGAAAGAAAGCAGGTTTAGATTAGATATTTGGAAGAAATTCTTTTCTGTGAGGGTGGTGAGGCCCTGGAACAGGTTGCCCGGAAAAGTTGTGGCTGCCCCATCCCTGGAAGTCTTCAAGGTCAGGTTGGATGGGACTCTGAGCAACTTGGTCTAATGGAAGGAGTCCCTGCCATGGGCAGGGACAGTCTTTAAGGTCCCTTCTAAACCAAATCATTCAATTATTCTGTGAATTATTTTTTTTATTGGTTTTTAACATAACCTTCTAATAATTGATCCAGAAAAAGCTTTAACAATTAAAGAAACACCAAATGATACACCTTTTTTAGGTTCGGCTTCAGTCAAATATCATTTCTCTACTCTTCCTGGTTTCAACTTCATTCATTTTCATCACCTGTTGCATGGAATCATAGAATCATAGAATTACCAGGTTGGAAAAGACCTCTGAGATCATCAAGTCCAACCCTTGATCCAACACCACTGTGGTTACTAGACCATGACACTAAGTGCCACATCCAGTCTCATCTTAAAAACCTCCAGGGACAGATAATCCACCACTTCCCTGGGCAGCCCATTCCAATGGCTGATTACCCCCTCTGTAAAAAATGTCTTCCTAATATCCAACCTAAACCTCCCCTGGCACAGCTTAAGGCCATGCCCTCTTGTCTTACTGCTGGTTGCCTGGGAGAAGAGACCAACCCCCATCTGGCTACAACCTCCTCTCAGGGAGTTGTAGAGAGCAATGAGGTCTCCCCTGAGCCTTCTCTTCTCCAGGCTAAACAACCCCAGCTCCCTCAGCCTCTTCTAACAGGACTTGTGCTCAAGTCCCTTCACCAGCCTGGTTGCTCTTCTCTGCACCT
>VXAY01000605.1:261451-272364 GCA_013399855.1 Oxyruncus cristatus | reverse complement strand
AAAAAAAAAAAGGAATGAGAAATGGAGGAAGAATGTAATGATTGTAAATTCATGGCTTTTAGCAATTTAGATTGTTCATCCTTATAATATTTAGTATAGTGGGCATTATCCCTACACACACATTTTCACATAATATGTGTGATACCTAAAAGCAGACAGAAAAGTGCATTTACAGTTAAATAAAATATTTACAAAAATACTTGCTTCCAGTGTATGAACTCCAGGACCAAGTTTTTGCATCATCTTTTCCACACCCATTTCTTTTTGATCTAATAATTCTAATTTTAATAAACTTAATGTTTATTGCATATTTTTTAAGTTTTCCAATGTCATGTATTGTTTTTCTTCTGTATCTCCTTCTATCATCTTCTACTCTTTCCTCTTCTCAATACAATGTGTCTTGCCATTTTTTTGCTCTTTTGCAGTATTTCCATTTCTCTTCTCTCCATTATGTGGCCTTGCCTATGCCTCTTCACTACCTATTTGGTTTATCCATCCAGTCTTCTACTAATTAATTTCCAACACTTCTACCGTTTTTCCTGCTTCTTCCTTCTGAACTTCCCACCTCTCCTACTCACCAGCTAGACTTAGCTAGAAATTATTTTCAGGCTTTTATATCTTTCCCTTTCCTTTTCTGCATGGCACATTATGAGAGAGCTGAACTGGAACCCAAAAGACACGCTCCTCCAGCACATCTCCACTTCCTCAGGAAAGCCAGGGGAAAAATACAGCAACACAGATCTAGGAGCCTACGCATGCTGTGCATCAAGAAGCACAAAGAAACAAACACTTCCCAAAATTTTCTGGATCTTCTTAATCACCCTATAGATGTTTGTCTTCTCATACAATCACCCTTCTTCCTCAGTAGTGGTTAGGGGTTTGCACTCCTTTGTTTACATATGCCTTATTTGCTAAGATGCTGTGTGAAATTCCAGTAGAGGGTGGAACCAGTTGCCTATTATTGAGCAAGGAGAAGGTGGAGGTGGAACACCGCATGCTTAAGGGACAGAAAGATGATTAGGAAGCCTTTGTTCTGTTTCCTTTTTCATCATCCTCCAAAAAGGCATGAGAGAATAAGGGCAGAGAGGAGACAGGGAGGAAGCATGTTTCACAAGAAGAGAAAAAGGACAGCACCCAGAGGAACACCCACTCCGAATATCTAAATGTAGGTTCATTTAATGATACACAGAATAATTCTACTAACACATTAATATTTCTAGCATACTACTTTAAATGTCCTAAGGCGGGTATTTGAAAGTGAGATTCCAGTGCTGCTGACCTTTTCATAGAGGGAGTTTGGGATAGGCATTGCTGCCTTCCCACGGCATAGAGCTAACATGTCTTGTCCATAAGTGGAAAGATATATACCTGCCACAAGAGAGATGTTGGCCCTCACCGCGGTCCCATTCACTTCTCTGCTGAGACTTTGATGTGAGCTATGATGTGATGATGGTAAAACCAAGTCACTCAGAACTAGACTCCTAAAACTTAGGACTTAAAAGAACCTGTATATGAGATCACTGCTTTAGGGACATAGTTTTGCTGCTGAGTCATTAACTAGTTCGCCAAATACCTCTAGTTTAATAAATTACTGACGATATCAGTGTTGTGAAATTATTAAGCAGCACTAACATTCAACTGTCTGAATTTCCTTTTCTATTTGAAAAAATAAGTAAGTATGTTCAGGATAGATTAGGCAAAGGTTAGCTGCAGGAAGACGTTTCAACATCCTAATGAAAATGGTGAACTTCAAAAGAATTACTATATTTTTTCAATTAATCTTTGTGGCTTACCAAAAAATATCATTAAACTAAATTCAGAAGTTTCCATACAAGAGATTTCTTTGGAATTTTCTCTTTAACCCTTTGCATTGTCATGATTGCCTACCTCTAAAGAAAACAATTTAAAATAGCAAAATAAGAAAATTAAATGGGAATTATATTCAAACACCTTTAAACTGTGTGAATCTTGAATACTTATACTTCTACCTGTATTTACATTATTTGCAGTGGTTTCTCTCTGTTTATTGTAATAGATTTCCGAGATTAAGTGTATGTAAGTAGTCAGTAATTAATATTATTAACTGAGATTTTGTTTATTCCTTTTATCTCAGAAGCACAGTGACCTTAATAAGTGTTATAATGTAAGGCTTAGAGCATGTAAGTAATAGCAGCTCTCACAATTACCTAGACCTTATGTCTGAAATACGAAGCAAGCCACAGAACACTGAAGCAGCCCCAATTCCTGTGCTGTGGGATCTGTCCTCTGGTCCTGGGTCCCGCTCTGTGGGCAAAGCTTGCTTCTCACCCCAGTGATGGGTGATTTCTTCCCATGGGCTGGGATTTGTGGGTAAGCTACTGTCTCTTGCTGCAGTTGCTTCACTGGTAAACACTGTCCTGTGCCTTTTTAACCCCACCCTGAGGAAAGGGTTGTGGTATGGGGGAGGATTACACTACAAGTTATATCTGCACTTAAACTCCTCCTGGCAGTCAGGGGTACAGTCAGCGGGATTATGTTGTATATCCATACAGTCCCTAATATATCCATATATCCCTAATGCTTAGGGAAGTAAAATAAACAGTCTCCAGGTCCTAGGAAAAGAGTACAGGAGACAACTTTACCTAGGGTAGGACTGGCCCATATTTCCCAAACAGAAATAAAAAACCAGCACCTAAAAATTTAGAAAATATAGAGTTAAGTTGAATAACATTTATTTTAAAAGCCCAAATTGAAACAATTTTACCACCAGCTGTCTGCAGGGGAAAGGTGTGGGCAGAAGGGGCAGGAAGGAAAGAAGGGGGAAAAAGGGCTAGGAGAAATTTTATAACAGTAAGAATGAAACTTCAAAGTTTCACGCAGAGTAAAATGGAAAATACGTTCTTTTCTCCTTGCATATTTTCCTGTGACTTGTCAAGCCCTAATTTTGAGTTAGAGAAGTAGACATTCTTTGTTTCCTTCCCCTTCCCCACAAAGTTTTTCAGATCTTATTTATTCATCATGAAGAAATACAACCTCAACTGTTTCTCTCATGCACTCTCTGTTAAATTAAGCAAAAAAGTATAGATCTAACCATTCAACACATGCCCCATAGAAGTAATACTAAAAGATTACATTAATTCAATTCCTGAGACTGTATTTTAGGATGTTTTACTATGTCTTACTATATACTAAAAAGGGAAGAAAATGCATAAATTTTCACAAAGGATTTAAAATACTTAATATATTTTACAAAAATTAAGTGACCTGGGGTATGACAAGTTAAAAGCACATCCCACAAACATAGTCTTTATTACACATCACTGAATGGGATATTCATGGGACTGCACATTCACATTGCAGCACAAGTAGATGCAGTCTTGCTTCTATGATGAGAGTCACAGCAGTGTTTAAAAAGCAATAAAGTAAGTCAAAAACGTATGTGTCTAGCTCATCTTTCACAATTAATTGAGCATGTTCAGTGCTAGACTAGGTCTTCTGTGACAATTCTGAATTAAGTCTGTCTATAAAGCTTTGATGTCTATTTCTCCACTGCTGACTTCCTTCCCCTGTTCTTGCAGCTGGTCTGCGGAAAGTGACCACTGATAGCTCTCCTTATCTGCCACAATCTCATAAACATCTCCTGTTCCAGTAGCATTCTCTTAATGAAGTTGTGCTTTTGCTTTTCAGAGGTTTTTTCACTGCTTTTTACCTTTGTTTTCACTTATATTCTGCCTGTGAAAGGAAAAGAGAGATACAAAGAACTCAAAAGGAGGTCTGCAGAGATATGGATTCCAAATCATCTTATGGAAAAGCTCACGTTTGGGTGAGGCAAATACACATTAACCTAGTGATTCTGAACTCATTTTGGCTTATCCAACAGTATTCCTTTGAGTAAATGAATTATAACCTGTTTCAGATCAGCTGTTTTCCCTCACAGCTTTTTCTTCTTTAGTTGCAGGATGTTGTATCTGCTTCAGGTCGACCTGGAGTAAAATATGGTGGCTTAACTGGAGGTTCTGGAGGTAGGTGATCCAGTTTCCAGTGGAGCTCCATGAGCTGGACATGGTTAGGAAGTAGCCAGATAACAATATATATTGTGATATGACCTTTCAGTTCTCATCACACCCTCCTCAAGGTTCCAGCTCTGTTCACTGACGGAAGTCTATACCTACACCTGCAAGAATCACAATTATTTTTAGAATCTGATACGCCTCTTCGCTGTGCACAAAACCTGCAACCAGTGAGGAAAGGAGACCAATACATGGGAAAGGAGTTGAAGGCAGACAAACACTATTTTAAGGAAGCTATGAAGAACTTGTTCCTACTGCTGCCATAAAGTGTTTTAGACTGGAAAAAAAATCATTACTAACTGCTGTATTTACACTTCCCTATTAAGTTTTACTATGAGAAAACCTGACCTCAACAGGAATACAACTAAAAAATTCAGAAGTGTTATAAATATGTCACAGAAATCACAAAGGAAAATAATATCCTAATATTTTTAGTCTGGACAATTAGTATGTGGGTACTTTTCTGTAATTTTGCTCTTAATCTCTCTCTCTGACAGTTTTCTGTTTGGAAAACTATGGTAAATCCATGTATTCACTCAAGTATACTGTGTAATCAACCTTTCAGATATTATGATGAGGGTAATTCAAAATGTACTCCCAAAATTTCAGTGTTTGGATTTTTTTTCTCTGATCAGCCCCTTTTATTTTAATTATTTGCTCGCATACTGAGTGAGCCCTGGGAGCCCAAAACACAAGTTTAATCCTTACTCTTAGTTTTTAAAGCATTCCTAATTGTTCAGTTTGGGGAGCTGAAGGCTGCCAGATAAAGCCTCACTCCAACCTGTGCTTCGGGTTCAAGAAACTGTCTCATTTCTTTCTTGTCTTGTGGGAAAGACAGTATATGTGCTTTTATAATGATGCATATGAACAGGAAATGGAATTTAAGTTTTAAAGGCAGGTCAAATTTTCACATAGTTTTGAACCAATATTGTTCTTTTTTTTTTTTTTTTGATATCATTTATTTAAACCTGGAATTGCAAGGACTTTTTCTAATATCTTCAAAACAATACTTTACAGTATTATCTTAAAACATTGGTGTGGAACTCCTGTGGTTTCAGTCTGAACACAGTGAAAAGTTTCAGAAGAGCAGTGGACAGCTAGTTAATCACAAACATGGTTCTAGCTCATTTTTTCTTTCACTCTCTTAAAAGTTAGAAAGGTTTTATACATCTGTGTGTTTACTGCTTTCACCATAGAATTACAGCTCTGGTGTTTGAATCCTTCTTTTAATGTAATGTTGCACTTGTGTTTAGCATCTGATTTCCATTCTGCATGAGAAGTATATTATTTTTTATGAAATGAGAAAAAGTTAGTTGATTGTCATTAACATGTAATTATTTCTATGTGATCCTACAGTTTTGTTACCACTTGTGCAGTTTTTACAAAGAATGATGAATGAACTTCATACTCTTCACTCTGGTTTCAGTTCTGATTAACATCCAAATATTTTGATGATTACTCAAAACTTATCCAAACTTTCCTAAGCTCTTGAGTCTGCAAAACTAGTCTGAACACTTAGAGAAGGGCTTTCCTCGTGAGGTTTCCAGTTGTTCCACTAGTGGAACCTGATGGAAATACCATGAAGTCAGCTTTTCTTCCAGTTGCTCCAAATATTTAACATCTGGACAGAAACTCGAAGTGAGAAATCCAGCCCAGAAGTTATATTATAGGAAAACTTGGGTTCTAAAAATAGGTGAATGACTGGGTTTTTTAACTCCTCCAAGCTGGCTAATCCATGACTGGGAAAAAAAAAAAAAAAAAACAAAAAACAAAACCAAAAACAAAACAAAACCACAAGAATCCAGAATTAGAGATGAATATGTTTAACTGGTACCATAAAAATATAGCCCTACTCAGCTGAAACCCATTGCTCCTTAGAACTTTGTTATCCATGAAAGAACATATGAGGAGCAAAATTCAATTTTGTTGACATTCTAGAATCTTTCAGGGATGAATATTCATTCTCATTCCATTTAAGTATGTATTCATTCATGAGAAGGTTGTACACAGACCCCAGTGGGAAAAGATTATCTTGGTCTTGTACAAAAATATCGGTGTGTTTGTTCCCAGCATCAATACTGTGGGGAGACCCTAGCTGTCAGTGTAACCTTCTCTAAATAGCTCCAATTTCAGAGTTAATCTATTGAGGAGGTAGGGGAGTTTAGCTGGTGTTGAACTTATCATTCAAATTACTTGCATCCACAGAGCCACACTGGATAGCTTAGTTCCATAGCTTACCATGTTGGTTCATATCTAAGAAGTTCAAAAGTATACTTGGCAGAATTATCTCTTTGATGAAGTCCCTGTTTTCACTACTGAGCTTTTTCCCCTGTGCTTTGTATCACACCAAGAATGACTAGCTCTCCCTGCGTATCCTCTGATTCTACAAGTTCTCTCTTACCAGGTTTATCTTCCTGTTCAAACACGAGACCCCATCTCAGATCAGGCTGCCGGTAATTTTTCATTGCTGATAACATCGTCCTACAGGTTTTTTGTAGTAAGAGTGCATCACCATGTAAAGTGAGCACCACTTCTAAGTTCAATCATCTGAAGCTAGAAAAAAGTTAGGAAGCTCCTCTTCCCCTTCAGAGAATTGAAAGTTCAGGAAGCAAGGACCTCCACCATCCTCTCAGCGCCACAGGTAGAAATGTGTGCAAAAACACCAGTGGCAGCATTCTTCAGCAGGCTAAGATTTATGGCCCCTGGAGTGCTTGATCAAGAGTAAGGAGTTGAAATGGGCTCAAAAACAAGAGTGACCAATGATATTAAATATTTTGGGAAAACTATTCAAATTAATTTGCTGCCTGATCTGTCTCCTGCTTTGCTTGAGGTCACAGACTTTACAGGATTTTGTGGAGTGCAATGTGTGCAGGCACTACATATGCCATGCTCTCAGCACTTCATCAAAGACATCTCACCTGGCTCAAAGCACAGTGTTATAGCTGGTGGTAAGCTCCCTGACAGGAAATGTTTCATAACCTAAGTTTTATGCATATGAAAGCACACAGAGAAAGTACCAATGAAGCAAACATCTGAGTGTATGTTAGCCCCTGAACTCCTGCACATGCATTGTAAAAATACATTAGAGTTACAATTCACTTTATGCTTGCTTTCAGGAGATAAAAAATTAAATTCAAGAACATATGTGTCAATGCAGTCATTTTTAGGCAGTTTTACCAATTACTAACTTGAGTCAATATGGTCCTTACAATTCCCTTTCCTCCCAAGTTCCTGGAAGCCCATGTTTGAATGGAACTTGGTCAAGAACACAGGTTGCTTGCCATTCCCCCCATCTACTGGGTCAGCAGCCTCTAAAACATGGCGAAACCACTGTGCCCCTGCGCAGTACTTAATTGAAACCATTGCACTAAGGGTCACAGTGAAAACTGACTTGCCACTTCTTCAGTCTCTTACTAATGGGAACCAGCCCTGTCTGGATGGCATCTCAAATCTGAAGGGGAAACATCTCCTTGTAAAAAAAAAAAAAAAAACCAACACAAAAAACCCCCAAAAACTAAACAAAGAAAAACACGCTCCTGACCCAGTTCACACTGCCTTTACACCTGAAACAGAAACATAAGGCTCTTAATCTCTCAGACAAGGGAAAATAAGGAAAGAGGATCTGTTTAGAGACCTCCTGGCAGTCGAAAAGCCAGGAAGTTTGGTCAGATTGTCCTGCAGACTGTGAAAAATGGGTTTTGCAGTGACCCAGGTAGGGAGGGGCAAATAAGGCCAATCAGTGCTGAGAAATCTGGGAGCTGATTAAGCCTTTAGGGGGATAGAAGACTCTCAAAAGGGAAAAGCTGTGGGACCGTAGAGATAACTTAATGTAAAAGCGTAGTGAAACAGTCCTTGTCTGCTATATGTCAACAGTCTGAAGTAATTCTTGAATTCTTTAATTGATGGGAACTGCTGTTCCCAACAGTTCACATAAATTCTGCTACTTCACCTTTTAGACCAACACCCAGACTTTGATCCTCAAACGCAGCTATTGGGAGCTCAACTTTGAACTTTCAAACTCAGCTATGGATATCTATCATATTTTCTCCAAAACAGGAGAATGATCAGGCAGAAAGTCTGGAATGATTGTAAAATGCAAAGATAACTTTTTTTTTTCCCTTGGACTTTTGATAGTGTGTATGATCTTGAATTTTCTTCATGAGGTTATAGCACTGCTCTGTTTATATTCAGCTTCCTCTTTATTGTTCTAGGTTAAGTGTTTTCTCTTTTGCACTGTTACAGGCAATAAAGTTTCAGTATTTGCACTTCTTTGGAAAACAAACACAGATTTTCCTAAACGAAATTGATATAGTAAAGAGGAAATTTTCAAAGGAAAAGTTCAGAGAAAAATCATGTGTCTCATAGGTTAAAATGAAGTATCCAGGCATAAAATATGGTATTTCATATTATTATTTTATGAACCATTCCTTGACATTCTTATAAATATTTTTAGAAGTCCATGCAAAGTTGCACAAAATATAAGGAAACCACTCTAAGTTTAAAGAAATACATGAACAAAGCCATAATAGGGACTTATAAAATCTATACAAAATATTTCACTAACCATCTCAGAATATTCATTAAACATTCTGGATTACATGTAGAATATGCTACCACTCTACCTAAAATATTCAGACGCCATTGCTTGTAGTATAGTAAAAATAAATGTGAAGCAACATTGTCACTACAGATGCAGGAAGAAGAGAATAAAAAGATGTGCTCGCCTTTCTGGTGGCGTCACGCACTAGATGTCAATATAAAGTACCTTTCAGTGGTTGATTATAGCACTGTTTTCCGGACTTTTGTAATTTTTTTCCTCTTAATCCTATTGTGCAAAACACAGTCTTCAATGTTAACCTGAGATGAGTGCTGTAAGGTAGCCTGCAGTTTCTCACTCTGAGACGGAGATCTTAAAATCATTGTAATCTACACGCAGAAGCTCTCACTCTTGCTAAGCAGCAGCCAGAAACGTAGCCCTCTCTGACTAGCTACTCCAGGCCAAGTTGTTTCACTATTGATTAAAGGCAGATGTGGCACAGTGAGCTGCTGCCAGACAATGATGGGCATTTTCTCATGAATGATTAGGCTTCTCTTCACTGCTCTGCAGCTCTGAAACTGTCTCCAGCAACACGCTACTTCAGTGTCCAGAAAATCTGCACTGCACATTATCCCCACAGGACGGCACAGGCATTTCTCACTGGGCAGTCTCCAGTTTGAGATCCAGGAGTAGCAGTGCTCCTACTGTGGAGGGGAAAGCTGATTGACGATTGCAAAATTATATGACAGCAAATTCAGAACAGGAGAATTAACCAAGAAACAGCTCAACAAAAACATGATGGGGAAAAAAACCCATGATTTCTTTTTTCCTTTTTTTCATCTTGACTGTCAGGTTCTGGAATTGCAGTCACCTTTAATGCCTTCCAAATAGGGAAGGAAGATGGAATTTTCCAACACAGCCAGCAAATACACACTACACATGTATCGCTAATCTCCTTATGAATGGCAGATTGACTTCTTCCAGATGCTCTTGATTTACTGCGCATATCTCATACACAGTGGGTCCAATATGACCAGGAGATTCAGAGCTCACAGCGAGTCCAGCGCATTCTAGAAGCACAGGCTTTGCTGTGCACATGAGGTAAATGCCATCAGCGGGTGTACAATAAACCCAGGCTGTGAGAACTTTTAGGTTGATTTTGCCCAAGCCTGCACTGTTGGCCGTGTACGTTTGGCTGACAAAGGCCCAGCGGTTCCTGCACCCATGTTCAGTGCCAGGAATTAACAATGAAAGCAGGCCTATAGCTTACTGGTTTTAAAGACAGAGAATAAAAATTGACCAGAATAAGTGAATATTAATGTTCAGTATAAAGTTCATGAAAAATTTAGTGATGTTTTACTTTTTAAAATAGGAACTCTGTTTGCTTTTAACTGTCATGGGATGCTGATAACTTCATTGGATGATTCACTTTGCCAAGTCTTTTCTTCCCCCATCCTTGCTCATCCTGCCAGCTTAGATCCATAGAGTACTGTGAAAATTTTGGATTTCTCTGCTGACCTTTTGGTTTTTACTTTCTAAAAGGAAAAACAGGTACGTTTTCCTACATACCTGTAGTGCAGTAGCACATCTACAGATTTCAATTGAACAAAGGATCATTAGCAAATGGCACAAGCTACGATCCTCCAAAAATGCTACCCAGGAGTGAGGTGTGGGCCAGCACTCTATGTGGGAGCAGCATACTGCCTTGCACGCTTCAGAAAGTGGGTCAGAGCTGCGTCACCTCCACCTACCCATCTTGTATCCCAAGTGTAGTGTGTTGTGTGCTTCAAAGGAAACCAACATACTTTAAGTGCCTTGGGGTCTGTGTCAACAGCTCTGGGACATAGTGAGACAGAGTGTTTTCTTGGGGCAAGCACACACGTCTGTGAGCACTTAACCTCTGCAGTGCACATTGTGGTGGGTGTGCAGGGCGTGCTTGTCCCCAGGGGCCTTGCTGCCACTGGGATGCTGCGAGGTGCAACATGCCCAGGGCGCTGTGACCACCAAGGTCAGTGTCCCTGCTATGGAATCTTCTCAGAGGAGGCCTGTGTCCTTTTCGGGTGGCTTTGGGCCTGTGGCTACCACCCCCTGAGGGGTGTTTGGGGGCTGCACACCCCTGGGCTGGCCCTTAACCATCGAGCCGGGGCGCTGCATGGCCGTGCCGCCCGGTGCCGCCCCGGGGAGCGCCCTCGCCGGGGTCGCAGGCGGCGGGGTCCCAGTAGCCACCCCTCCGCCCAGAGCGGCGCGCCGGCCCCGTGGAGCAGGTCCTCGGAGCAGTGCGCAGGGGCCCCGCTGGCGGCTCGGCGGGTCCCGTCCTGCCCCCGCTG
>VXAY01000605.1:114559-260828 GCA_013399855.1 Oxyruncus cristatus | reverse complement strand
GCGGAGCGGGGTGGGGGAAGCATCGCGGCGGAGGAGGAGCGGACCGGCGCGGGCGGGGAAGAGAGGTGGGCAAGGAGTGATGACCTTTGCGAGAAGCCGGCGAGGGAGCGGGCCAGAGGCAGAGCGAGCGGCAGCGGGGGAGAATGGTTGCTGAGAGCCGGAGTAGAGCCGTCCCGTAATGTCACCATGTAAGTCTCTTCTTCGGTCTCTGGGGCGAGGGCTGCTGCCGGCCGCCCGCGGCGCTGGGGGAGCACGGATAATCCCCGCGGGCTCCATCGTAGGGCAGGGAACCCCGGGCAGAGCGGCGGGGCTTCCCCCTCCCGCCACCCACAGTAGGTGGTGAGTAATACCAGGCTTGAGCCGCGCAGGTAGGTAAGGCTGAAGGAATGGGGAAACGGGGGAAATTCAGGCCGGGAGCTCAGAGGGTAGGACTGGCGGGGCTCTGCCCCGTCCGGGCTCCACGTCCGTCGGCGGCTGCCCTGCAGGCTCCCTGGCAGCCGCTGCCTTTCACTGGGCACTCTAACCCCGTCCTTAGGACTGTCCTGGAGAGTTTCCCCGTGCTTGCGGACAAGTAGCGAAACCCTCGGCCTCGCTCGCCGCCTTTCCTGAACGCCCGTGCCCCGGCACCCGCCCGGCCCCGGCCCCTCGGCTCGGAGCCGCGGTCGTTCGCGTCGAGAAGTTCTGGCACCACAGGCACCACGGGGAGCCTTCCAGGTGCGGTGCCAGCACAAGTAGGGAAGGTCCGGGCGGGCTTGATAAAGCATTCCGAGCCCCACCGAAACTCTCCGCAGCGCACGTCGGAGCGGGGCAGCGCCGGGCTCCGCCGCCGTCGGGGGGCGAGGGGCGGGCAGGGGCGTCGTAGCCGAGTCGGGGGTTCTCTCTCCTGCCGTACGCTCCCGGGCCCAGGGCGGGTTGGTGCCATGGCCTCTGGACCCCTTCCCCGATATATTTCTCCTTTACTGACCGTCTCTCGCCGACGGTAAGGCGGAGTGCTGAGGTTTGGGGTTAGACGTTTCGCCGGTGCGTTCACAACCAAGAGCGAGGACCTGTGGCTGTACCCGAGGGAATCGGTACAAGGGGAAAAGGGTAGGAGGTCCTCACAGTATACCGTGAAGTTGAGGCAGAAAATGAAAAGGAGTTCCTAAAGACCTGCTGTTGCAGTGCTACTGGGTTGGAAACAGCCAGCAGATTTGTTGCCTGCAACTGGGAAAAGTTTCATTTGAAAGGAGAGCCAAGGGACTTAAATAGATCTGATAGAGCTGATACTGTTTAAATTAAAAGGCACGGTCTTAATTTTTTTTCATCTCTTTTGATGAACATGATGGTGTTTTCAAGGTTGACTGTAAAGAATAATTAAGAACAAGTAGTGCTTAACAAAATGAAATTTTTAAGGGGTATTGTGTAATTAATCTTCCAAGACTTTCATGTACTACAGTTTAAAGTGAGGATTTCAAAGTAAAATCATATTAACCTTTGGGACCTAAACTGTGAGTTGCCATCACCTTTCACTTGTCCGTCCACTTGAGAGTGATTAAGTTTAAAGTATTTTTGTTTACAATTTCTGTGAGAAAAAAAAATGGTGAAATTGATCTTATCTTTCTTTTAATTTCAAAGTGTCAGCAACATTTTTCCTTAATAGCTTTAGACATGTTAAAGACCAAAGAAAGTCATGTCAGTGTGCCTCAGGCACGCTGTAGAATCCACATGTTACTTCAGGGAACTTTGACAAAGCTCTGAACAAGGAAGATGGTGTATTCAAATTTGTATTGCGTGTTTTGAGACTGTACAGTATACAAATTACATGCTCCAGGATTATTCACATTTTGTGTCTGTTGTCTTGCAGAGCTGTATACTCCCTAAAAGGTGATGATGTTGTTCTTGCTAGCTGGCTACTGGCATGTAGAGTAAAAGATTTAGTAGCTGGATGTAGTAAAACTCACAGTAATCCCATCTTGGACTATGTCAAGTTACATCCATTTATGGTTTAGATAAATTACATGTCTATTTTGCTCTTCTGGAATGAATTGTGAATAAGCTCATTGTCTCCTTATGTTATAGGAAATGAAAGTAGCTGTGGACTGTACTGTACTGAATTGGTAGCTAGAGTGCATTGCTGGTCATGTCACACAGTGTCTACAATAGGAAATGCAACTCCATAGAAAAAAATAGTACTTCTTCTATCAGACACCACAGAAGGCCAAAAAAACCCCAAAACGTTAAGAAGATTTGCTGATTTGAGACTGCATCCAACTGTAATGGATGTACTTCTACCGTAGGTGTCCTAATAGTTCCCAAATATATTAGGTAAAATGTTTTGGTTCTCTATTTGACAATTTACAGTGATTTCTTCAGAGCTGTTAGTGTGTTACCAGCTGGGACAGAACAGGGCTTTTTCATTTAAATTGATACAAAATAGAGAAGAAAATAATAGAGAAGAACACTTAGTATGCTTTCAACAATTTTAATGTAACCAAAGCTAAAGAGTGAAATAATCAATATATGTTGCTGTGGACAAAGATCCATCCCTTTGCTTACTCGTGCTGTGTTTTAGTACATGGCTGTGCAGATAGCTGTTCTCTGTGCTGCTAATGAATATTAGATGACAGAACACATCTTTTTAATACTATTAAAAATAATAACACAAGACCAAAGGGGTACCTTGGGCCATCAAGTCAGTGCTGTTGGAGGACCATATCATCCTATGATAAGCTATAAACTAGCCCAGAACTGTTTGCTATTTTTTGTTCTGAATTATTCACATGCTGTTTGGATTCACTTCTAGATGTTAATTAACATGAATAATCAAGAAAAAGAACTTTTAAATAAATATAAACATAGTGGGTATTAACAGGTGAATATTATCTGCAACTAGGCTGTGTCTTTTTGATGTCTTGGAAGTATTTATTTGTCAGTTACTATGACACCTAATCATAATTGTCTGGGATGTCACACTATAAAAATATCAGGGATGGATTTTGTTGTGCAAGAAACCTTTTTTGTTGGCAATATGTTAGCTGACTTCCATCCCTGACAACTTGTTGTGTGGACAAGGGTCCACCATCACAGTGGAAGGCTGTGAGCAGTCAGTTTTCTGAATTTTGACTTTTTATCTGCACAAGATCATTTATATATTATATATATATATTATATATACAAATAAAGTGATTTCCTCACTTATTTGTATCACTCAGCTAGAGGTTATGCTTTGTAAAATAGTTCTTCAAAAATCCTCTCCAAAAGAAACAGTTCTGACTCATGGTGCCCGCATTAGTGGAGTGTTTTGGTAGCATGCTTCTCCTGAGGTCATTCTTGTCTGAGTTTGATAAACCTCTCTTGTCAACTGAGATGATGTAGTGTAAAGAGAATTGTTTTGTCCTTCAACAGTAAAAATTGTAAGTGGAGAAGCCAGTTTTGCTATTGTTTACATACTTGTTTATTTATTTTGGTGGAGAATTGTATATTTTTTATAGCAATTGTATAATTATCCAGCTTTTTTTCTCTGGGGAAAAATATTTATAGCTACTTTCTGCATTATTGTTTGCACTTATTTATACTCTGCTCTGTTGTTGATTATCCATGTTCTTGAAATCTTTCTTAACTTGTACTTCTTTCATAAGTAAGAGTGAGGAAACAGACTGCAAACTGTCACCAGGGAGCACCATGAAGTACTGGCTCGTAAGCACTACTGCAATACAGGTGAACATTAAAAACAGCAGACTGGCCAAGTTAAGTACCTCTTTCAGACTACTGCAGAATTTCATGTTCTTTAAGAAAGGCACTTAAGGTAGTGTGACTGCGTAGATTCACACCAGACCTAGGCAGCAGAAGCTTGTCATGTTATTTTTCCTTGAGTATTTCAAACTTGGTGTCTTGGATTCCCCTGCTATTAAACGAGCAAAAACTTTGGTGAGTTCACAGAGACATCAAAAGTGATGCAGACAATGTTTTGGTTAGATAAAAACCAACACAGATTTATTCTGAGTTAATAAATAATTGTTTGCAACTGTTTCCTAGTCTGATAACTGTATCTATGCTTGCTGAAAACACAGCAATGATCAAAAAGTAGTCATGCAACCGCTTCCACAGGTTTGCATTCGTAGATTAGGCAGCAGGATGGCACGTAGCTCATCAGTACCTGCAAACCCTTTCTTCTGTAGGAAGAGCAGTGTTCTCTTGTGTCTCTGGTATGTCATGATGCTAGCCTCAACATTTCCATTTCCCCACTCTATGAGTGTATATGTGCATTGTACTTGCTTGCATGTGTGTGCAACTCGTTTTGTATCTTAGAAGGACTTCTGTTCAAGTTCAGTTTTCTAAATTAATATTAAAGGTACTGTGGATTTATGAATTGTGTACATTGAACAGTAATGGTTTCAAAATCTCAGCATTCTCTTGACTGAGATTTTAATAGGGATTTTTGGATATGAAGTTGAAAGACAAGAATTCTATTGTTTGATAATCCGGTTACTTTGTGTGTCTGGCTTCATCAAAGAGATTCTTGTATTTCAGAGCCCAGTGTTTTCTGTGCTTGCCTTCAACACTTGTTAAGTTTGACTTTACAGTATTTCAGAAAAAATAAATCTGCTTCAGATTCCTAATTTGATACAACTACCCATAAAGAACTGAAATTCTTTTGTAATCAGATACCTGTGCTGTGTAGCACTGCAATAAATGAAGGGCTAACTGATTGTAGTCTTCAGCAGTCTGCTGAAGTGCCATTTACTTGGGCCCACTGGCGTCCAGCCCATGGGGGTGCTTTGATGAACTACCACTTTTTAAGCTGAAACATTAGTTTTTCCTTCTACAGTGGTTTATCTTGCTACATTAAGTTTGGGTTCTGCTTTGGGAAGGAACGGAAGCTGATACTGGGAAAGGTTTTGTATTTGCCTCCAGCTTTCATTTCACAGCAGTGTCTGTGGAGCAAAAGAGTTTTCTCCCGGTATAGGTAGATAATATCTTACTGAACAAAAGTCAGTTATCATCACCAAATAAGAGGGGAAGGAGTTAGTCAAAATAATGTGTGTTGTGTTTCATTACTTGTTGCTTCCTTTTGCTTGCCTCTAGCTTGTTGAATAAAACAAGATGGCAATGTAGTGAAACACCATTCATTTTGGATACCTGGTTAAAGGTATCCTTTTCTGCCCACTATGGAGGAAACATTTTTGTTTAGCCATTAAATATCCTGTATACTTCAAGGGAAAGGAAGCTTTGATTTCAAGCTATAACTGATAGAGACTTTTATATAATTGCATTTGTTTTTTTAAATAATAAAGCTGTCCCTGACTTCATTGGCAGCACAGATGAGCTCCTAGATTTTGTCAAGGAAAGTTGCAGGATTTTCGTTAAAGTTTTCAGCAGAAAATGTTGTAACTGTCAAAATATTACACTGAAAGACGGAAAGCCTTGTTAAGGGCAGAGGCAAATTATCACCTACCATCTTTATATATGTATGTATTATATATGTTTAAACAGCATAAATGTGTTTATATGTGTAAATTAGGTAAATAAAGTAAAAGTATTTTAAAAAAACCCTAGACCTTAACTCATTCAGACTGTGCTTCTTGTTTCTTTTACTGAAATACCACCCACATCTATCTGCTTAGAAGCCCACTGCTGACCAGTCTTCCACTTTGTTGTCTGCTAAGAACCAGACAATATAATTTTTGACCCTTTTTGGCAGACTTGTGTCCCCATTTAAGCAATACTAGGGCCATCCATAATTTTCAAGTGCTACTTTATTTACTGCTAGTTACTAGTTTGACTAACAACAGTGTTTTCCTCATTTTCTTGTCTTGGAAAACTCCCTGAATTCTTTTTTGTTTTTTTTCCCCCCCACAGGATGTCTCATCTAAGTGAAATGTGGTGCTATCACTGGAAATGGAAGCTGCAGTACTGTCTCTGCTTGTTTACCACATATGTTATATGTGTGCAGCAAGCAGGTAAGTCAGCAATTTATCTTCTTGCGTAAATAAGTGGTCTAGGAGCCAAAGTTTTGATGACTGAGGATTATGCTTATGTATGACTGAATTATGTACAATATAACATATTTTGATGAGAGTTATGCATTATAGTAATTAGTTGTGACTTGATAACATGTTCTGCTACCACTGAATTTTCTTTTTGTTGTTTTTTATCATTTTGCTTTTCTTTGGTTTTTTATTTGTTATTCTTGTTATTAATTGTTACTATTTTTTCCTTTGGCTTTTTTCTTTTAAATTCTTTCATTTTGTCCTTTCTTTGTGTTTACTTCACCTCTCTCTTTTGATTTCTTCTAATTGTTGGAATACTGTGAGTAATCATGTAGCTCTTCTATTTTCCACAGTACTGTTTGTGCCTGTAAATTATGTATTCAGTAACTCTTCACTCTAGTTCGAAGTTGTAAAATAGCTGTAGTGGTGTGCATATTATTTTTAAACACTTTTATGATTCATATAATAGAAACATTCCTCAGTATCTATTGTCTATTATCTATTATCTAAGATAATAATACATTGCAAAGAAGAATCAGTTTAAACTTGACATCATCTTGATCTGTGGTGACACTTCAGCACAGCATAATGTAATACATTCTGACTGTTTTCTTTAAATATATGAATGAGAGATTTCATTTACTAAATGTGTTGTCCTAACCACTGGAGTGCAAAGTATTTTAGGAGCTCCAGCTGCTTTACTGGAAAAAAATCCCTGGAGTTAATTCTGGAGCATATGAAAATTTTGGAGGAGCTTGTGCTCATCCATATCGGATGGGTAGTTTTGCTTTTACAGACTTGCCATTGGAAAAGAGGATTGTTTATATATAGAAAGAGGTTTTAGCTTCTTTGATAAAGGTTTTTTACTTTAGTAAAAGGTGCATTTTTTTAATACCCACACTTTTTTTTTTAAGAGAAAAAACAGTGCAGTTGCTGTGCAGTAACAGTTTTCAGATTCATGTCACTTTATTGTGTTTTTTTAAATTTTCATTAAGTTGTGTAGCCAGAAATATACTTGGGATCTGCTCTCACCTGTGGCTCCATTGGCTGACAGATTTTGTGTCCCCATGATCCTGGACCATATGTGATCGTAGGCCATGCAGCTGCCATCCTTAGCATAAAGTAAATCAGCAAAACCTGATCTAATTTGCATGTGCTGTGAGCTGTTATCTGGTGACTAGAACATTAAGACCCAAAGTGCAGGTGACACGGCAAGCCTAAGTCCCATGAGGGAGAAGGTCCAAGCCAGTATGCTGTGAGGACAGAGGAAGCCAACCACAGGCCCACCTGAGCATTCAGCTAATCGCAGCATGCCATCGCTAGCTGTGCTGGTACTGAACAAGTACCTGGGTCAAAAGCCCTGGGCCAAACTCCAAGATGTGTTTCTGTGAAATCATATATGCCTCTGGCTAACCACTTCAGCAACAAAATGGTTGGTACCGTTGGATTGATAAAAGCAGACAAAGTGTTCCAGCCTCTAACTGTTCATGCTCTTTTCTCAGGCACTGGTTTGGCATGTAGGAAACTCAGAACCAACTCTCTGATGGAAATCAGAGCAAAGAACTGAACCTGAGTCTTTTACATCTCAAGTACATCCCTGTGGGGGCTTTTCCTTTCTTGACTCCACAGGAACAGATTGGCAATCTTCAAACCTTTCAATAAATGGAAAAGATATTTCCCTACCTGCCTGAATGATAAGTAGATAAATAAGGTACCCTGGAAACGCCCACGATCAATAGACAAATGTTTGCTGTTCAACAGTGAAATAGATGATAGGTAGTCTGCTGTTAATTCTTGACTGAAAGGAAATGAGACATTTATCTTTACAGGAACCTGTCATTTGGCAGTGCTTGCCTGTAGACCCGCAGGATTCCTGTATCTCTTTATGATGATTTAAAAGCATAGGTTGTGTTGGAAAATGGAGTATTTTCATCTGATTTTTTTAATAGAGCAAGACACACAAGGTGGGAAACACCACTGCTCCTGCATTTTTTATTTCGTGTTCTTAAAAGGTATTGGTCACTTTGGCTGTGGATTCATATAGTATTCATAATCTCTCTGGCAGCTAAAGCTTTACTGAAGTTAAAGTAGAAATATCATGAAGCCTGACATTCATCCAGCCTGTCTAGTGAGCTGTAAGCTTAGAAAGCTTCTGGGGCTTATTAAGCTTTGCCTAGAGGAGGTTACATACAAGCAAGGGATTAAGATCATCAGGTCTAGGTTTTATGGATTATTTAAGGGGCTATTCATTAAGATAAAGATATCAGTCACAGTGTGACATGGAAAAATGCGAAAGTAATAATTTTATAGTTTACCTTGAGAAAAACGACAGTACTTGGCCTGCTTTCAGAAACAAAGCTTAGGAGAAGGATTACACAGCCAGAAACTTAGAATGGGAGTGGGATGGTCTGTGGAAACAATATTTAGCCACGAGTAGATAAGTAAGGCACTAACAAGCAGGTGCAGCAATGAAGTTCAATCCCAAAATGTAGGTCTGATACCTCAAAGGAATCAATGGATGGACTGTGACACTTGAAATAGAAAAACACAAAGAAATTATTAAAATGAAGAGCATTTATAAAAATATAACATGTACTTTAGTTAAAATCTCAGCAGCCATAACTGTTTTGGCAGACTGTCATGTGTCGTGACACGGGATGAAGTTACAGCACAGCTCAGTTAGTAACTTGACGAGTTTCCATTCCTCTCTGGGGCAGATGTCTCTGATGGCCTTATGTGAGTCATTTAGCTGTGCCTCAGTTTCCTCCCTTGTAAACAGCTTGCATATCTTCCAGTGAAAGGACTGTATAGAAGCTGAGATGTTAGAATGAGGGTGTTTTAAACAGAATTAGTTAAATCTGCTTTTATATCACATTCAGACATTCCTAACTTTTTGTTTCTATGTACATTTCATTGGTTTCAGAGAGCCCAAAAGAGAACAAAAAGAGTGAATGGAGTTCTGGAAAACATAACTAATGAAGGCAGACTGAAAGAACTAAGATTTTTTGGTCTAGAGTAGTCAGAGGGGGGAATGCGTAAAAATCAAGAATATTTAAAGAGATAGCTACAGTGGGAAGGGATAGACTGATCTTTCTGGGCAGTTAAAAGGGAAAAAAAGAATGGGCCTAAATTACAGCAAGGTAGATGAAGGGAGGACATCTCATCAAAAGGTTTAGAGGAATAGACTGCCGAGAAAGACTGGGGAATCTCAGTCCTTGGGAATGTATAGTAATATCTGCCAGAAATGGTTTAAGTCTACATTCCTCTTTCCTTGGGGCTGAGAAATACATTAGATAATTTCCAAACTTCCCTATTTCCATAGTGCTTCCTTAATGATTGCCCTGTAGAATCTATTTTGGTTAAAAATCCAGGAAATGAGGAGATCCTTTGGAAAATGCTCTTCTCAAAATATGACAGTGGTTTTGTTCTACCTAAAATTTGTGTTGTTGTTTGTCCCCTTGCAGGGGTCTCATTTGTATCTCACACAAGGAAGCAGCAGTTCAGTACAGAGATACACTGGCGTTTGTAATCACGTTTCCATGTCCTCAAAACGGTTTAATCAATTCCCAGAAGTTCACTACTCAGAAGAGTACTTTCAATTCTATTACAAGCCACGAAATTTTAGTGGTGATTCAAAGCAAAATTTTGTGCTATATTTAGTTCATCAAGAAGGAGAGGTTAGAAAAAAGAATAAATCTGAAAGCAGGTCCTACACCCCCGTGGCTGATGATGATCCCCAATATCAGATCATGTCTCTCTATCATGCTTCTTAATTGGGCCTATGTAGATAATGGACGGATTAAAGTCCTCCCTTGTTTATGGGAGATTTCAGATTGAACCTGTGGGTTCAACAGCCTAATAAGAGATGGGAAGTCCGTCTGGTGGGAAGTATTGCTCATGCCACCAGCCCTAGCAGCAAGAGTTGGTGACATTGCCATCTGTGAAAATGGATTGGGTTTTATCTGGAACAGCCAAGTCAGGAAGTGTGTTTTTTCACCACAAATTTCAAACTGTGTACCCCAGACAGAGGCCAAAGATCCTATCACTGAGCAAATGATGAAATGGTTGTCAGCACGTTCCCTTATCTTCCTCTTTCTTACCATATGCACAGCAAGAACCGAAGTGCCAAGACATTAACCCTGTCAGTCAACATAATCCTCACGCACAGCAAGGGATGATTTTATAACCTTATTATTGGTGCTTTGTGAAGCCTCTTTCATGGCATTCCACGGATGGGAACAGGTGGGCATAGGTACAGCAACAGCTGAGCAGGGTAAATGTGACTGAGTGTGCCACCCCTGACTTGAGTATGGAAATTCATGTTTCTGAAAGCTATGGAATAACTCAGGAAACCTAAAAAGTTTGAAAAAATATTCAGTCTGGTAGTCTCTTTCCTTTCACAGGCATACATACATCATGAGTAACTGGGAGATTAGTCAGAAGGAATCTGTGTATTTTATGAATAGCTCTCAAGTAATTTTATTCTTTCCCTTTTCTCTGTCAGTCTTCTTTTATATTTTAATTTAGCTTAAGCAAAACGTATGAAAAGCAATCCTCTTCATGTTCTGTTTAGTATCTACATTTTTGCTGGCTTGAGGCATGTGTTTAGAATTTCTGTTCATACAAATCTTGCAGAGAAAAAATTGCTATTTGGCTTTCTTGTATTTCCCCTAGTTGACAGTTTGTTAATGTAGAAGTAAATTAGTGTTCGAATGAATGTCACAGGAACCTGCCTCCCATTACCTCTGTTTACTTTTTTTAGCTATTATTTTTTTATAGTGTTGATAATTCTTTTCCCTAAAGTGTTTGGACCTCGTTGCATTAACCATAACAATATTGCCTTAAAAACACAGTGATTTTCCCTCCTCCTCTGATATGCACTCATAAACCCACACAGAATACACTCAACCATCATAGAATTTCAAGGCTGACCAGGACCTCATTTTACAGGATCTCCCCACTCCTTTATTAGAACATAGGCTAAATAATTTACCTTTCCATAAAGGGTATACCTTTAAAGAAAGAACAATCTGGCACTGAAGGTCCAGTCTTTGTGACCTATAGGGTTTCAGAATCCACTTATAAATTATTTTTGACTCATTTTTTTTTCTGTTCACTGTTAGAAATTAAAAACATAGCTGACAACAGTTTGGATGTTTGTCTATGACAACAGATAATAAAAGTACCTACCTAAGTGGTATAGCCAACAATAGCCCCAAGATAACTTGTGACCTTGCTTTACGAAAGGCTGCCCTTGATAGAGGTTATTATGTGAAAAAAATTTGATTCTTTATGCTATTTGTCAGTTCCTCTCAATAACGTGAATGAACATTTTAGAGCAAAGTGTGTTTCTGTCTGAAGTCTGGGGGAATGTCACTTTTTTTCTAGAATGGGTTAGTAAAGGGACAAGTGTTGCATCATGAAGTGAAGGTGTTAATTAGCAATAGAAGCTTTCCAGATAAAAGTTCCCTACATACGAGTCTAGCAATCATGTGATGCGCATTTCAGTATGCATCACAATTAATACTGAGTAATTAAAATGGTTGATTTAATATCCCAGTGGACCTTTTAGAAGTGAGTGATTACCCCTGTAAAGTCAGCATTTCTCAATTAATCAGAAGAGCTGATCTTGCAGATTTTAGATGCCTATTGCTATGACAGTGATTGTTTTGCTAGAATATAGGATTTGGTTACTTAATGAGATTGCTTAAGTGATCTGCACAAGGTGTGACATGCAATGATCATTAAATCACCCTATGATAATAAAATGTTAAAATTTGCATTTTTATACAACCACAGCACAGAAATGTCTGAGATAGATATACAATACTAAAATGAAGAAAAGCATGTATGACTTTTATTTTTCAAGAATATGAAAAAAAATTAGGGACTTGTAGCTACAATTTAGTAAGGTACTACAATATAAAAAAACTCACCTAGAAAAGTACATTCCATGTTAAGATTGTGTATGAATTACCTCTGATTAAATAATATACTGGTAGTGTTTTGAATTTTTTTCTTCTCAGCATGGAAGGGAAAAGTATCTCTCCTATGAGAGAAAAATGAAGTATTTTAGCTATATACTGTAAACATTTTCTACAGAGCTAACTAAAATATTAGTGTAATAATGGTAAGTTGCATCAAAGAAGTACATCCCTTACAGTGATACACTGAACAAAATATAAATTCCCATATCAAGGGAGGGGAGGGCTTTCAGGAACACCTCTTGTTTTGTCTGGGTTCAGTGCTTCTTGGTCTGCTCAGTTCCTGTAAATGACAGACCAAGCTCTAACTCTTGCTGCAGTACAGGAAAATTAAATGTATAATTCATAGCTAGAGGACTGCTTACGTAGTCTGGCCTCCAGATAGCATTCACAGCAGTTAATTTTGTTTGCCTTCTCTTGAATGATCAAGCCAATTTCTACTCCAAACCTGACTCCAGTCACAAATTTTTGGTACCACTATGACCTTGTACTCCATTTTTATCATCTTTCATGTTGTAGTTTTTATCTTTCATGTTGGATGGGGTTTTTTGAGTTTTTTACCCTACTGTCTGGGACTACAGCCACATGAACAGTATGCTGACTGTTTTCAATTTGTTGGTTGGAAACTATTTTGCTAATTGTCCTCAAGATTTCAGCCCCCAAACATGTTTACCAATTCCCATTTTGTGAATTTCCTTTTCAGCAATCTCTGAACATCATTTCAGTTATTTACTGGTTTGTTCAAATTCCAGTGTCGCAAATAATTAAATTTGACAATGGAGGCCATCACAGTGGTGACTCAGATTGTGTAATGCTCTAAAACTACAGCTATATCAATTAAGATGTAAGATACTTAATATTGTGTAGAAGTGTCAGCCTGCCGTATTTTCAAAGAACTTATTTTTTGAAAGTTCTTAGGCTGAAAAAGTGTTGGAAAATATTTTACTCAATTAAAGATTGACAAAAAGTTAGTTCCTATTCTTGAAACCATTTTTCTTCTGGATATCCCCAAAGTAGTCCAACTGTCTCCCAGTAAAACAGCTAGGTTTTTTTTTTTTTCAGGGCTAACTATCTGCAAGAGTTGGCTCTTGCAGAACGCAGGGTAAATCCATGAAAAGATTGTCACACAACTAACCTAATTTTTGAAAGGATACAATGGGATCAGAGTTTTTCCCAATTCCAGCTTTTTCCCTCATGAATATGCTTCTTAATGGGTGTCAGCCAGAAAGCTGTGACTCCCTATCTTGAACAGAGTTTGTTTTGTTCAGATGCATGCTCTGGCTTCTCACAGCTCTTTTAATTAAGAGCTGTGCAGTGAGAAATCCATACTATGAAGCTGAAGGCATTTTTTAATCAGAACTTGCTATTTAGGTGGAGAAAAAGACCTCATGGTTGAAGTTATCACAGAGGCATTTGTACAAGTGACCCAGTGCTCTGTGACGTTTCTTCTTGTGTTGTGAGGGCAACTGTTTTTTCTCATTGTCTTCAATTTACAGGAAAGGTCTCTAAGTGGGTTTAAGTTTTGAATATTTTAGTGCTTTTTTCTTCTGATTCTGTCTAAATATCTTCCACTTCCAAAGTATGTTAGTCATGTATTATACTGCACTTTACAGAAACTGAGAGCATACAGAGAATCCTGTAATCATCTTGACTGATGACTTGTTAGAAATACTCAAAGGAACACCAGTAATATGTCTTTTGTAATGAAAGCTAAAATAACTGAGAGATTTTGTGCTGAGTGTGGGTGCCCACCTATCCAGTGTTTTGAACAACGAATCACCCAAAGGATGTTCAACTCATGGTGGATTTTAACGTTGGTTTAGAGAACCATTATATTTCAAGTATGTATGTAATATACACACAAAAATAAAAGGGCAAAATGTTGGTGTTGAACAAAGGCATCATTCGTACAACGAGTTACAAGTTTTGCAGCTTTTAGAAAACAAAAATTGTTTGACTGATAAAGGTATTTAAAGGAAATGTAACAATAAAAATAATGAACCCCCTCCCTCACATGGGTAAGCCTGGTACATCAAATATACTGTGTGCACCAGCTGCTCTGGTTACAGTTTGTTATGTAAGCATAGGATTTTTTCTTTGACCCATCAGATTTTGGGAGTATACAGTTTCCATGATGTCTAGTATTTTGATCTTATTTTGGATTGGGTGTGGACAAAGATCTTGCCATTGGAACTGGCAAAGGCATGTATATCAGAAATGCCACCTGTCAGTCTATGCATATGAGGAATTGCTGTTCTATTAAGTGATTATTTCACTACTTTACAAGTGAATTGCATTTGACTCTTCTGCATTCTTGGAAGGGTCTTGATGGAAGTTAAAAGGAAGACGTAGAATTGGTAGAATAATAAATTTCTCCTTGTGGTGGCACATGGCAATCATAAGATAGTTCTGAGGATTAAAAAGGCAAACATCTCTCTATGTATACAGTCCTTTCCTCTAATAAAATATGCACGTTTTTCATATGTGGGTAATACCAAATGAGCGATTTTTAAATCTCTTGCCAAACACTGGTAACTTAAAAGTTACCTGCAAATAATGTCTGGTGTAGTCAGTTGTCTTTTGTTTTGGGTGGTTTTCTTCCTCTCATTTTTGGCAATGTTGATGTGTGTGATAGAAATATCCCTTTTCAGGCAACTCCTGTAGTTATTGACTGATTTGACTGTTACCTTCAACAAAAGTATCTGAAGTTGTTCTGGTTTTTTATGGCATATGAAAATTAAATAACTGGCAATTTAATCATAGAATCAATAGCTGAACTCAAGATATTTGGAAAAAAAATGCTTGGCTGCATAAAACTTTTCTGCATAGCACATCATAGCAATGGAATGTATCAGATACCAGAAGCATAGCTGAGAAGAGTCCAGTTTTTAAAGCTGTTGCTTTCAAAACATTTATCTTGCTTTATCATCTAAATTAGTTTTCTGATGTAAAAAATATTCTGAATTTGAAGGAGAAAATTATGTTCATTTTAAAATTTCACCACGTTTTCCTAAAAGAACAAATTTTTTTAAATAGAGATTTTTTTCAAAAAAAGTAAAGGAAAAAACTTAGTAATAATATGATTAAAAAAATAATGAAATCATTTCATAACAATCATGAAATTTGGTTTTTTGTGCTTAAGAGTGGTGACATTGAGACAAATCTTCTTTAACCTTGTAATATTTTTGCACAATTTCTGAAATAAGATAGAAGAAAACTCTTCAGGGAATGTTCAGCTGTGTATGTCTGGTCATTTTCCATTTTAACTGGATTATGTATCATTAATTTTACTGGGTCCCACCAAAGTCAATGCAGGTTTTACTATCTTTGAATAAAAGCAGAGGTACATCGATGTGGAGCTCTTTGGAAAATCCCTCCCTAGATGTCCAAATAGAAACTATTTGGAAGTTTGTGTCTTGGCCAAACAATGTTCCTATGTCAGAGGAAGCCAAAGTTGTGCCCCGTGCCTTTAAAAGATTTAACTTGCATGGTGCTGCATCATTGCTGTTCACTGTTCAGAAAGGAAAAAGGCTTAAAGAACTCAAAAAGAGTTGCTGTGTACACTTGGCAGTGATTATATGCTGTAACTTGTGGGTTTTGTCTGCAGATTACTGTGATCTCACCCAGTGAAATGGAAGAGGGTTTTGTATTCTGCTTTTTGTCTGTGTAATCCCCATGTCATGTGAATCCCTTCTTGGTACTTAAGAACTGACTTGAGCTCCAGCAAAAAACTCGGATGCACAATCTCTTCTGGAAGGAGTGTTACTGAATTTTTCTTCTGGCACTTTTCATGCTTAGGGCAGGACACAGTAACATTTGCAGGAGTCGGAGCGCCTCCGATTCTGAGATTCAGTGGGAAATGAACATTCTCAGCACTCAAAAACTGAGCCGAGGAGAAGCCAGCATTTTTGCTGTATCATCCTCTCTTTCAGTTAGGTTTACTGCATCTGGTTGGGGATTGTTCAGTTACTGGCAGAGTAATTTAAAATATCATAAGAATCCACACATCCACTCTTGTTTCTACCTACCCATCCATCTATAATCTGTTTTTTAATCCTAACACACAGAGGCAAGCTTTCTTTTTCCCCTTGAATAGGATTGCTTTTGATTATAGTTTTTGAACTTTCCTCATATTTTACTGTAGTTTCTGTTTCTAATGAGAAGACAGCTCAGCCTGGCCAGAGTTTTAATCTTTAGGGTGAGGTCTGCAATGCTTCTTATCTTAATCAGCTACTGTGTTTATTCACTTGAAATATGTGGAAATCTGAAGAAACATCTTCTATTAGCAGGGATCAAGCCAAACTTTTTAAAAAATCTAGTCTCTTAGCAATTTTTAGTATTTCACATTAGGTTTCTATTACTTTTCCTTTACAGAATTCAATATTAGAAATTATGACAGCAGAATGGAAAGTAATGTTATATATTGTAAAAACAAAGGAAGATCTTAAACTAGAATCTGGTCATCAAAACGTGAATGCTGTGAGTCACAAACATAAATTACTTAATAGCAGTTGCTGAAACTTTTTGTTTCATGCCAAGAAGCTCTTCTGTGGTGCTTTGCAGTTTGTTCTTTACAGTTTGTCATAATTCAATTGTCTTCATGTTTGTGGTTCAGTTTTTTATACTGGCCCTCACAACACTTCTCATCAACATTCCCCATTATTCATTTTATATAATTTCTCATAATAATTAACAGAGTCAGAATGTAGACTTAGAAGTATGTATACATACATACAGTGGTAACAAATGTCACGATAGTCAAACTCTATGCAGGCAGACTTTGTATGGCCAAGGTAGTCTATACATTCAAGAGAAAGTTACTTGAAATGCAAGGAGATATTCTGCACCATTTAGATACCAGTGTTGGGCTATGGTTACCAATTTGTCAACAATTATGAAAAACACTGAAGACCATTATGCCCAGTCTAAACGATGATCTAGTGAATATACCCTTATGGACCTTTCTTGGGGTTATGGTATGTATTACACATATAAAGTTTTCATTCAGGTTCATAATTTGCCTGTTTTATTTTTAAAACTATAATGCAACTCCAAGAGGGTTGTCCCCTTGAAGTAATAATATCATAATAATATAAATGTTAAAATAGTAATAATAGTGAAATGGTTTATGTTTCTCCATATAGCATGAACTTTCATAAGTAAACTAATACTAGTTAGCATTATCATATCTCACCAGAGATACATTGTCTGGAGGTAGGACTGACCCTGTGCCTGTGTACTGCCATAAGTAAAGTTACTTGACTTATTCTCGAACACTACTTTAAAAATACAATAATATAAATTGTATGGGATAAAAATGACTGATAAAAATTATCCTAAAACATTGTATGTTTATAATGCAACTTAAACTTTGATACACGTTATTGTGTTTATTTGGATTGGGCAGGTGGATCTCCTGTACTGCCTGTGTGCGCTGACAGATTTATAAGTCCAGCCCAATAGCCCAGAGCCTTTGTCCACACTTTGAGTAAATTGTTCCTGAGTAAAGGCTGCTTTGGTCATGGAAAAATATATCTCTATGAGACTTGAATGAATAATGGTTTTAGTTGTTAGCACCTTTTTATCAGCAGCAATAAGAGCGGTTTGAGTAAATATCTAGGCTCCCAATTATACACGGGTATTGCCATATCCCTGTAATCTGTCTTTTCTAATTATGACACAGTATGTTCATTTCTGAAATGTCACATACTTTTAAATGTCTCTTACTTGTCTGTTACTGCTTTAAAGTATCACAACCCTTCAATCACACCAATTCTGACAGACAGTAAGACATTTACATATTTTTACTTTCTTATCATTTCCTGTCTTATGTGGAGGTGAGGAAAAGCTTGGGATTCAGCTAGTGAAACAGAGAATGACAATCTAGAATCAGCACTTGCCAATTCAGTTGAAATGTCAGATACCTGTGTGGTAGATGAGCGGGGTGGGTTTCCTTTGACTGTCCCACAAAGGTGGTTTTCAAATTTGACATATTTTAAATAACACAAGAAAACTTTACTAAGAAAATAATTTAAAGAAAGCATTAAGGCTAGAAAGCTGTCAATTCAGGGATTTGAAAATAACAGCATGGAAGAATTCAGGTTGCCTATGGATTTTTTATGACCTACTTTTTGTCATTGGCCTCCAGCTTTGGACAGAGCAGACGTGCTATGAGGCTGAAAACAGGTTTTAAGGTCTTTGCTTAAACTGTGGCCAGAGGTAAAATATGTACACTAAATGAGGTACTGAATCTCATGGCTAGGGTGGCTGAAGGCCATGTTAGGAAACTGAATACTCTCTCTGACTCTTTTCTGCTAGGAGTGGCTAAGCAAATGAATTTCATGGCTGTCTTTAATGAGTCTCATTTTCTGTGCCTAATTTAAACATATAGAACGATTTGCATCTGTAATTGCAGCTGAAGTGAATAGGAACTGTGTTTGACTAGATTAACCTCCATATAATGCTGCAAATCACAAGTTAGGTCCTGTGTGTCTGAAATGAGATACCTAACATCAGAAGATTCTTCTGATCTTGATATTCCCCAGCTACACTTCTGTAAAATAAATTTAAGAATACTTCTTCCCTCACAGTCATATTGTAAGTTTTTAATTAAAATAACTGTTGAAGAAGTGTTCAAATGTTATAGTAATGAATACCAGAGAAAAGCTTGTGAGGAAATTAGTGGTTATGTCTCAGGAGAGGTCTGGAATTGCTTCAAGGCTGAGGGTAACACTTTGAAGAATTGAGGTAAAGCAGGATACTGCAAAGTTGCTTATTTCATGTGTTTTGTCCTTCCTGTGAACTGAGATCCTAAATGAGTATGTCATTATGTAATTGAGGGTTTTTTTCAATTATCTGTGCACAAAGGCCAGAGGAAGGTTAACTGTGGCATTTCCTAACTTCAGTAGTCCTTGATTGTACAATCCTAATGGTGTCTGAATGTTTCTGGGAGGGGTTTATATTGTTGAGATGACTGTGTATATGTAGATAAAAATATAATTACTCTTAAAGTTGCTGAGTTAGAATTTTAATGTATCCCATATGCAGAGCAGAAAGTCTTGTTAACAAGATGCAATTTACTGATTTTTCTTGTTTCACTCATATTCACTTAATTGAGATGTTCTCCACTATATTTTTGAGACAGTTTAAGTTTGAGACAGCTGAGATTGACAGTGATTGGAGTAAAGGAAGCCGAAATTGACAGTGACTGGAGTAATCAAACGATTTGCTTAGAATAACTTTCCTTTTAATTTTATTATTTACTGCATCCTTTGAATTATCCAGCAGTTAGAACAAGAGCAACCTGATCCTGCACAACCTAAGTAACACCAGAACATAGTCTTTTATGATGAAAAAGAAAAAAAAGGAACAGAGACGTATTCTGTGTACTTCCCACATGCTCCTACCACTTGAAAAAAAAATAATTTCACTTCAATTTTTTATTCCATGGGTATTTCTCATTGCACATCTGAAAAATATTGTTTCTCCATCTTCTCCAGTATTCTCTCTAGGGTGATACTGTGCATGGGTGTGGTTTGGTTTGGTGTGTTTTTTGGGGTTGGGGATTTTTTGCTTGCTTGTTTGCTTTTTTGTGTGTTTGTTTGTTTTAAGGTACTGTAATTATTAGTTTATTGGTGATTGATTTGTGTCATGCTGTTGGAAAAAGAAAACAAAACACTTGGCATTTGGAATAGAGGATTCAATGTTACACTTAGCAAAACAGTGACAAGAAAATATCTATCTAGAGAAAAGATGTTTAGTCTTTTACTTCTGCAGTGTTAGTTTCTGGAGGAGCACTTGTGGAGTGTCGGAGTTTGGATGAGTAGGTCCTGTGTGGACTGAGATTTGAATGAAGGTGACATTTTGCTAGGAAGTGGGGTTCTCTGAAGCACATAAAATCTTTGTGTATCTGAAGTAACGGCAGGGTACCCAGAGCTTTGTGGAAATATTCCTAATTCTTCAGCAACGAGTAAGTAAATAAATAAATATATTCAGTCAAGTGTAGGATATCTTTGATGTGAAGATATTCTGCTAGATGAAAGACTGGAACTGGCATGCAATGCCAACCATCCCCCTGCTTCCTTAGCGCCTTTGGTGCCAACATCCTCAAAAAGAACAAGGATTGTAATCCTTAAGACATCAGATTTGAAAAAGGATTTCCTTTAGAGCTATGGGTGTTTTTCTTACCCTCCAGACATGTAGCCAGTGGTAAGACAAATGAGTCTTCCAGAAATTATGACATGTTTAAATAACTGTGGCAGTTTTCACATTACAGGTCATCAAATAATTTAATTTTCCTGTAACTGTGGACAAGGTCCTGATGCCCATCTGCCCTTGGAACAGAAGTAAGTCTGTTACTGGTTGAAGCCAGGGGTCAAAGCAGCCTAGTGTTTATAGATGGGCACCTGGAACAGAAGAGTTAAAACAAGGCCTGTGTACATGATGCTTCACCTCAAAACTTTCCCGGTCTTCAGCTGTTTCCATTTGGGGAATGCAAATCTCACTGAGGCTGGTGTGGCTTGCCTGTAGTCTGGAATGGATTTCTGCCAACTAGTTTCCCACTCTCCCTTTGAAGTTGCACATCCACAGTTGTCTTCAGGCAGGGAGTGCCATGTGTCCACTTCCCACCGCATGAAGAATCACCCTGTTCTCATAACTTTGAACTTGGCTTGTATAACATGGGGCCACCAAGTGAAAACAGTGAGCAGGTACTCCGTATCTCTCTTTTCCCTGTCACCCACAGGCCTTTTGTAGACCCTCATCAGATCTCATTACATCGTCTCTTTCTCAGCTTGAAAAGTACCTGACTACTCCCTCTCTTGCCCTGACCATCCCCACCCTGGACCCACACCTATGCATTTTCTTCCTGTGGCTCAACAGGTTCGTTGAACCCCGGCTGGGATACCCAGCTCTTACATGGCTGGGAGCAGTAGGAGGTGGGTTGTCCACGATAAAGGAGAATCTGGAAGCCAGGCTGACCCCAGCACAGAGTTCTCACTGACTGGGCACAGTCTCACCATGTCTCAGCTGGGTTAGTAGACAGGGTGATGTGAAGAAGCAGGTCCAGGGTCCGTCCAGGAAGTCATGTCAGGAGCAACCAGAGACAAAGGCCAGAGACAGATACACCTACAGCATATGTCCAGCAAGAACTGAAAGCCAATTAAAGGCTTTTAGTGCACTCAGGGCACTGTCACACTTATCTATGTTGAATTTTATTTGTTATTTTATTGCCCAGTCGCTCTGTCTTATGAGACTCATTTTTTTTCTGTTCTTTTCACTTTGCCTTCAAGGTATCTACTTTCTGGAGCAGCTTTCCATCATCAGCAAACTTTGTCTGTACTCTTCTACTGCTTTTCCAGATACTTTCTGGGTATGTTAACTAATGTGGATCCCAGCAAAGACCCCTATGGAACTCTGCTGGTTACTTTCTTGTGTTTTTGCAGCTCCACATTTGCTCCTAGACCCTTACTCTTAACCAGTTACTTATCTGTGCCAGAACCTTCCGTTTTATACAATGGCTGCTTAGTTTCCTTTAAAGCTTATGGTGAGAGTCTTTGCCAGAAAGTTTCTGGGTATCCAAGTGAACTATGTCAGCTGGGTCACATTAACCCGCATAGCACAACTAAACCCTGCAGAGAACTCTAAGAAGTTTAAAAGACAAAACGTCACTTTACAGACGTAAAGATTTTATTTAACCAGGTGTCCACTAATTCTGTCATTTCTTATACCACAGATCCTTTGTGGTAGCGAAGGCACCGGTCTGGTCAGAGGGAGAAACTGCAGTAAACCAGTTTTACCTGACTGCCAGTTACTGGCAACCTTTACAAGCGTTAATATTATTAGCATATCTTCAGGATGTGTGACTTGTAATTACACTCCTCTCCCAGTGCTTTAGACTAAGACTGCATCTGGCAGAAATGGGCTTGAAAATTATAGGATATGTTTGATCATGTTGACAAGCAGTGGAAAGCACTGAGCGGTACTTCTAGTACTTTACTAAAATGTAATGAAAGCTTCAAGCAGCTCACTTGAGTGGTAGTTCCTCACAACTGTGAACATCAGCAGAAGAACCTTTTCAGTTGCAACAAATATCTAGACCTCAGTTTCACCACCTTGACAAAGGTGTCAAATGTCTGGTTTTCATATAGTGCTCCCTGAGACTGTGAAGGAGAATACAAAGAACCATCACTGGAAAAAGAAGGCATGAATTTCTGCTTTCTTCTGAAATGCAGAAGAGACAGAAATAAACTAAGATGAAGAAGAAACCAAGATAGTCATAGTGAATTTTTCCTTCTAGTGATTGTTGCAGCCTGATCATAATGACTCAATTACCACATGCTACAAAATGCTGTAATTGCTGTTAGTCCAGTATAGTGTCAGAGCCTGTTTTGGCTGTTCTGGCTGAATAGTCTTGAGTCTGACTACTGGAGGGGATGGGAACTGCCTGGATGGAGAAAAACCTGCAGTCATGAGAACCACAGAAGAGCTGTCTAGCACACCCAAAAGCTTTTTAGACTGCAGATGGATCTCCAGCACTCTGTCTCATTTCAGAGTTTGCTGCACAATAAAACTTAAGAAAACTACAAAAAGGAAAGAAAATATTGGAGTTCCTGGAAAGCTTGGATGAGGAATTCAGTTGTTACTAAATAAGATTGATTTTTCTTCCCCAAATATATTGGTTTTGTTTAAACTTGAAAGTATATCAATTTTAAAGAAAAGTGACAGGATAAAAATGCTAGCTTAAATTTTTTAACGATGGAGAAAAAATGTTGCTCTGAAAATTCAAAGTAAAGTTTTAAGTACTTGTTTTGAATTTCCTTCAATATTTAAAAAAGGTTTTCTAAAAGTTTTTGAAGCAATGACAATTAAATGTTTTTACACTTATTTAGTATTACTTTGCAGAATATTTTTGAAGGAGATTTCTTAATTTTTCCTTTTTTTTTTTTTTTTGAAATAAGATTTTCCATCTAGTTATTCGTATGCTACTTATTTTCAGGAAGTCTGATTAGTGTCCATCATCTTTTTAATTTTCCAGTTACTTCTTTGCTACACCAAATTAATATCTGGATCAGCTGACCAGGTATTAGGCTCATATGAGATTTAATACGTGCAGGTATTAAAACGTCTCAACTTTTCCATGCGTGCTAAGGGAGAGCTATACTAAAGCTATCCTGAACCATACCGAAGACTTCCCTGTTGGTTTGCACACACTGACTGCTCAGCAACTGTTACTGAAAAACTTGCAATGATTGATGCCAGTGCCAGCCACACAGCTACTAAAATAGATTTAATAGATTTCATAAGTACTAGGAGATCTGGAATAGCCTGTCTCTTAAGGAAGTGGATACAATAATTCTTTAACTCTTGCCCAGCAGCTGTTTTGCAGACTAGACTTCGCACTAGGGTCTACTCAAGTAATTAGAAGAAAAAAGGAATACTTTCCCTAAGGAACTCTTTATATTGACTGTTTCTGAGTTGAGCTACTAGCTGAGAGTCCTTGATAAAAAAACTCTAGAAGCAAGCAAGCGTAAAGTCACTAAGTTTTATTGATGAAGTCCTGACCAAACTCAGATGATCTGCCTACAAATTCTTCCAGTCTTGCCACAGGAGTCTACGATAGTTCTGTGCTTAGTCATTGGCTTGTATGGAAGAAATAATGCAATCATAGGACTGTAGCAAGGTGGATTTAGGTCGACAAGATGGCATGCAGAGTACAATGAGTACTTAATTATGCACATAGGTAGTGTGAAAGGAATTGTTTAATTTTTCTTATCCATAGCAATTAGACACTATGGTCAGGGTGAAATGCAAGACTTCCTTTATTTCCTGTTTACACAGGCTCTATCCTTTCTACTCTCTGCTTCTTACTAATGGTTTTGGACTCTCTGTCCTTGTTGCTCTGTGCTCTGACAGTCCAGCTAAGTTCTCCCACAGCCATGGTGTTGGACTAATTTCTGCAGAGTTGTTATGAAATGACTCATGACTCATTCTTTTCTTACTTACATGAGTGAAATATGACCACTAAAAAAATCTCACTGTGGTATGGCAAGGAACACTTACCAACTTGTTAAGTATGCTGAGCTGTGTTTAAGCAGGTCTGTAAAGCGGGTTCCAACCTATACAGCGCAGTATTAATACACCTCTTCCTAATTCCTATCTGTACCATGACCTGATGGATGTTTTGGAATATCCTTGCTCTTGGGATATGGTATATCATATTAGAAGGAGACACTATTAGGAGAAAGAAAGAGTCAGATACAGCCCTCACAGTTTTTTCACAAGTCTTTGTCTGCTTTTTTCTCATCCATGCTTGCGTGAGTACAATGGTATGATGATTTAGCAAGTAAAGTGTCGTTATCCTATACCTAACCTTATTTTCAGTAGCTGTAGTTTTCCTGTTGTGACTCCATGTTACAACCAAGACTCACCAAACAAGTTAGTTCTATGTTTTTAAACCACTTCTAGCCTTTTCTGATGCTACCTCTATGGAGGTAACATATTGCCCAGATGAGGCCACAGAAAAGTATTGGAGGGAAAGAAATAACTTCATTATCTTACAGTTTTTATTACTTGCTGCATTCAGATGTTAGGGGGACATAGGGCAATGTTGTTGGAACAATTTTTCAGATTACTTTCAGATTACTTCTTGTTTGTGCAGATTTCCTCTTCATTCTGTATGCCTGTGAAGCACATTGAATAATAATTCAAAACTCACACTGTGGGATTTCTTAATAAGAACTTTCTCCACTCTGTTGCCTGCTGTTTTCTGATCAAATATTATAGTCACTCACAAGTAGTATGCGTTCCATATGAAATCTTGCCACGCTTCAGGTGTTCACCTCAAGCAACTTCTATATTTCTGTTGAACTTTATGTGTTAAGATAGTAAGGTAGGTTATTTGTTTCTATGGCAGAAACTGTGCCCGACCAGCAGCCAGATCACTTATCAGGTTCTGTTTTTGTCAATTACAGTTTTTCATGTTTGAGTCTATAGCGTGTGATCCAAATCCCACTGCAAATAGTGAGAGCATTTCTTTTGCGTTAAAAGAGTTTTGGATGAAGCCCAAAATTAGATGATCTAGCAAAGGATGATGAAAGGATAAAAGCTTTTAGTTAAACATAGAACTTTGAACTGAAATAAAAAGAATTAGATATATTTTATGTATGTTATTTGTTCAATATGTTTAAACATATCTTCTTCTTCAAAACCTTAAATGTGTGCATATGTAAAGAAGTTAGGCCAAAAAAACCAAACCAAAAAAAACACAAGAAAACTCAAAGAACACTGCTTTATCCTCTTCGTTGTGGGAGGCAAGTTTAAACACCTTGCTGCTGTACTCAGTGCCTTGTGATGGGTCATACTGGTAACATAATGAAGTGTGTCATAGCAATGGGTGTGTGCTTTATGTTTTGCTGCTTTTTTATTAATTGTCGCACATGGCAAATTGCTTTTCTGTTAATCATTTTGTTCCATAACACTGAGATATTTCTCTCTAATTCATCTTTGGAAGACCCAGGACTTAGGATCCTGAAGGTTTCAATCTTTGTGGGTTTGAGAATTTCAGCAATAGAAAACTTTCAGTCAAATTGGGCTTTGATTCTCAGAGATGTCCAGATAATCTCTCCAGATACTCAGTTACTTTCATGTAGTTATTAGTTCATATTTCAGGTGAAAAGACAGAGAAAATTGATAAATAGACTCTAAATAAGAAGATATCTTTTTCAATGTGGCTTTGAAATAGGCTTTCCTTGAAAACAGTTGAAATGTAATAACAAATGGTGTTGGAAATGATGTGAAAAAGGAGAGTGCCGTGGTCACTGGTGTTCTCTGAGGTAGGTTTTGTTAGAAAAATTTGCTGAAAAATTGTGTGGTGAGATTGTTAAGTTTTGAAATTACTTCACATGTTGGCTTGCTTGAACTTAAGAATTTTGTTGAATACAAAACAACTGCAGAGTTTAATATTTCAGGAAAATATTTTAAAAAATAATCTCAGACAGAAGGAATATGGAAGCAACCCAGGACTTGGCTGTCATTAATTCAATAGTTAAGGCAATTAATGCAGTACAGTGTGTTAAAGGTCAAGTAAAGGCACAATACTTGGTTGTAAATGTTAGTGTATAGTCATTATTAAGAGAGAACTGTTTGTTCATTTAGTTTTACAGAAGGATGATGCCATAAAATTCTGTCTCGTACTCACTTCCCGTCTCATTTTAAGGAACACTGTGCACCTGTCATTATACTTCCTAATCTTTTAAAACCTTCTTAAACTTTGTCTCCAGAGCTAACAAAATACCTTTTCCTGTCTGCTTTATATGTCAATAACAGAATCATGAAAGAGATTTCCTTTGGTTGATTGGCTTGGTTTGGTTTCAGAAATTGCAGAGCAAGTCAATTGTAAAACTCTGCAGTTTCCATTAAATGGCAAGTGCTTCAGATATTGTGCCCAAATAATGCTGATGACTGCAGAACCATCACAGAAAATAAAATAAATTCCTTCACATGAAGCAAGTTCTGTTAAGACTAAGAAAGCTTTCTTGTTCTTATAATAGGCTGAATAACTTGCTGATTTTGATTTGTGGAAACAAGAACTTTCCCCAAACAAACAAGAAATGTATTTTCAAAATTCCTCTTTCAGTGAAGAATTGATTTCTCCTAGTTTTTGAGATTGAAGCTGTCCAGTATTGCATAATTAAATGCTATACATGTCTTTAATACAGAGACCAGTTTAACATTGTAGCAACCATGTTTAAAAACAGCACATCATATCTTTAAGATATATTCTTTAAGATGTAAACAAATAATAAAATCAAGACATAAAGCATTTTGGAATCTAACAGAGAGGTTTTAAAGCCAAACTTGGTCAAGCTTATCATAGTTTTCTTGCTTAAAGAGAGAATGAATATTTTCAATTTTTATGTAGTAAGTGGTCATAGTTAACAAAAAAGGCACAGTTATTCACTTTAATCACTTATTTCTGATTTGATCATTCTAAATTTGGTTTTCTGCTTTCAGTAAAGAAACAAGATGTAAAAAGAGAAGTGGGGCACATACTTTCCGTACTCAAGGAGTTAAATAGATGTAATTTGATCAGAATCAAATTCCTAACTTTGAAGTCCATTCATCCACAGAATATCTCTCTTTAGAGAACTGGTAGAAAAAGCTTATAGAGTTGGAAAAAGCATTGGAATGTGTAGGGAGACTTTTTGATTGATTGCAGTGGGAGTTCAGCGTCTAGAGCAGTTGGAGAACTGGATGGAGGTTAGAAAAATAAATCACATAGCCCAGAGTGACAAAAAATAAAAGTTTCGGGTATAGTCACACAAAGGACAGTAATTGGAAGTTTAATTAAAGTAATAAGTAGACACTTCACTGTTTAGTACAAGTCTTTGCTGTCTGTGTTCACGTTTTCTTTTCTCCAACAAATACACCAACAAACTTGGGGTGGAAATTAGTAATACAGTTTGAAGGAATTAGTGTTTTGAGTTAGGTATGCCATTTTTTCCCACATTTACCTCTGACATAAACAATACGATAAGAAAGCTAGATGCTGTATCACTGAAATTATTTAAAATTGTAATTAATGCCTTGTTTAAGAATATAGACCAAAAAACAGCATTAGAGAGATCAAAGTAACACTAAGTGTCCAAAATGCACATAGAGAGATATCAGTCTGCATTAGTCTGCCATGTACATATCCTACATGGCATTATTCTGTTCTCAGCACTGGAAAATATGGAGAAGTAACTTCTGATCTCACTTGTGTAGCTGCACTATTTCTCGCAAGTCCCTAAGTGAAGCAGAAAGGGTGAAAACTTGGGTTAGCAAAGAGGCTCTAACCCCTTCCATTCTCCTTACCCCTCAATATTAACAGTGTACAAGAAAATACCTGATATCATTATTCAGTACATCTTTTCAATTTGGTCTGGGCAGAACTGATTGAATAATAAGTGTTAACACTGAATATGTTATTTTCTGTGGAAGGTGAAAGAATGGCTAATTTTCTATGGTAAGATAGAACTAAATATTTCTGTTTGTAATAGAAAAACTCTTTATTATTTTATGATGTTAAAAAAACTCAAATATTTTGACTTGCATTACTCCTTCTGGCAGATCAGCTGAGACAGATATATTGCTGACAGCATGTATTTTTAATGGCTTAATAAAAGGACCCAGAAAATACTAAAGTACTGAAATATAAGTATCCCAAATACCAAACTAGATAGTTTGAAAATTAGTATAAAGGGCAGGTAATAAAGTGCTTAAAATGTTTTGAAGACCCTGTATGAAATCGATTTTGAATTGGTGTTTCCCAGTATGTCTAGAATGCTTTGGTATTGTATTATAATAGTGAACTCTAGTGTAAAGTAACTTGGCATAGCTTCTGTATCTTGTTAAACCCCACCAAAATGTAGTTTCAACCTCTACTGCAAGTGATCCATGTAATTAATAGCAAATTTTCTGGGATAGCTAAACAATTCTGAAATATTTGTAAACACAAAACATAACCAATAAACACACAAAGCTTGAAGAATGTCACTGATAAGAAGTAGTATAACCCCCTACCTTGTGTTCTTTAGAGGCCTTCGTAGGAGTTAAAAATTATGCTTATTCAGAATACTGATATACAGAATACAGCAACCAGAAAAGACATTCCAACTCTGAAGCCTGGGAAAGAAAACTCTGGAATTGAACTATTCTCTGACAAGTAATAAAAGATGCTGAAGGCATTGAAGGTCCATTTGAAGGTCAAATGGAAAGTGCTTTGGATATTGAGTGTGTGTTGGATTTGTTGGGTAAAGCACCTAGTGAAAAGGCAGTATTTTCTACTTTCACTGCACAGAATATTCTGATACCTAGAAATCTTATTCTAACAACTTCTTTAGTCTGTGTCCAGTGTATATGTAGAAGAAACGTATCTCTTGTCTGTATCTGTCTGATTGAGATTTACTAAGAAGCTGACCTGTGTCTAGATGTAATCTTATTTTAACCGATATCTGTGTGCTTTGGTGGGATCTCAAGTTCCTACAAACCACACCTCACTAAAAGATTGTCAGCTATTTTTCCCACTCATTTTTTGAACAGCTTCCCAGACAAGCACGACTGATACCCAAGAATTTATTTAGCCATACAGTTCTTCAGTTTGTGCAGCCTGGTGTAGTTGTGTTGAAGCTAACTGTGCTTACCGATTTACTGCAGCTGAGGATGGGATTCTCTTTATAACACTGCAGTGGTAGACCAGCTGGGAGCCAGCAGCCAGAACTTCTTGCTGGACTAGACAAAAAACACAACATTCTTGATGACCATCTCTCTTGTAAAACTTAGCATGATTGGCAATAAAGTATGATGTGTAGATCTCAAGATTGAAAACACTGTTACATGCAGCAACCTTTCAAAAAACACCTCACCCATTCCCACCCTATCCCTCCCCCTAATTTAATTTTCTCTTTACTGACATGCATGTTAGCCTATGTGCTTATTGTATTCACCTATATACTTACAGTTAATACTTTTTTAACCAGCATATTTAAGCTCAACTGTCAATACTACTCTTTGTCCCAAAGTTCTGTTACTTTGTGGAAAAAAAAATCCAACTCAGGCCAAAATCAGCAAGTCAATTCTGTTATTTTTATAAGATTATCACAGGAATGCCAATGAAAATATTCTTAAGTTACAATGGGTGTAACACAGGATTTTCACATTACCCCCTCCCTCTGGGGGAAATCCATAACTTTGTCTACAGTGTGAACTCCACTCATATGGGTCAGGGCAGATTTACCTAGTCAGTGTGTTTGTTTCCACTTCCATTTTCATTGGCACAAAACCAAACAACTAAGGGGAAACAGGCAGTGCAGGGCCCCCACCCTGGCTCTGAGTATATTTTCTTCTATTGTAGCTGGTTCCCTCAATTTCCCAGATCAATCAAAACCTGCTGGAGTCACCACTGTGATAAAGCTGGTTGCTGTCAGGGGATAGGATATCTGTGCTAGAGTGATCAAGAGGGGTCAGAGCTTTTTTAGGGCTATAATAACCCTACAGAAATAAATAGCTACCAAATTCCAGCATAAAATGGGGACTGGACGCAGTATAGAATATCTGGAAGCACAATGAATATCTAATGGTCTCTGTATTGTGCTAGCATCCCACTCTGAGAGAGTGAAGAGCATCAGCTCTTACTTCTCCAGAACTATCGTAAAGTTTTGGAGATCCAGTGTGTAACAAGTGCTGATAATGTCAATACTTGGGTATCTCCTTTGAGGGCTCAATAGGATGCTTGAGGAGTCAAGAGATCAGTTCCCTGAAATGTCCTGAATACAAATGGTACACCCTCAGTCAGTGTAAAGTTCCAGTCCATCTGTGTCCCTTACAAAAAGGATTACTAATCAAGCTATGGTTTCTGTATTTATTTATGAGAAAATCAATAACATAATCTCTTTCGTTGTAGGACCATATTATACAGTTGTGTCATGAGGAAGTTCAGACCAGCTTCTGCTATCTTGGTTTCAGTGAAAAGCTTGCGGCTGGGTTTAGTAGTAGGTGGCGACTGCCTGTGTTCTTGGTAAATGCTTCCTGAGTCAGTAATTTACTATTCTCACTTCTGCTCTTCTAATCGTAACCTGATTTGAAAGTTAAGCTTTGCTCTTCCTGATTTTTTTTTGGTACATTATTACTGTTACTGACCTCACGTGTATCCTGAAAGATAATTTTGATTATCATGGTAGAAACAGGATGTAATACCACCTGTTTCTCCCAGATTTCAGTGTAATGACTGAACACCAAAACTAGCAACAACTTCTTTGTTTGCTGCTACATAAGATACATAAGACAGACCCTTGTGCTCTGCCTCACATGGCTTCTTTCCCTTCTCCACATATGCAATGGCCGCTTCTACTCCAGTAAGTGAGACATGCCCAGGGCTGTTCTCTGCCTCAGAGGCCAGTTCATGCTGTGCCTCAGGTGCACACAGTTATAAAAGCAAGGATAGCTGTATCCAGGTTGCATGTTGGGAATGGCCTCTAATCTCTGCTGGCTGCTCAGCTGTGCCCAGGAAGGGTTTGTAGAAGAGCTGTCTAAACTGGCCTAAGCAGTGCCAGTGCCTTGTTCTGCAGCCATATGGGCAGTGGAGTTCCGGAGACTGAGAGTGTGTCCACAAGCAAGGTGGAACTATTAATACTGATCAGTTGGTTAAGATTAATTTCAAACATCAGTCACAAAGTTTACAATTCCTTACAGTTATGTCTCATCAATTATTTTATATCTGGAGGGATTCAGAGATCCTATTCGGTGCTTGGAAAAATGTCTGTTCACTTTCTGAATTTTATATTCTCTGCTTTGATACTTTTCAGGTCGGAGTTCATGGGCTGACAATGTAACATATGAGAAAATATTGTCTTTTATCAGTTTTTAATTTGCCACATACAATTTCATTAATTAAGTGCTTTGTTCTTGTCCTACAAAAGAGAAAATAATCAGTTCTAATTACATGTGATGACAAATTTAATTTGTTAATAAACTGATAAGTAATAAGGGCTGGAGCAACAGGAAGCAGGAATAATAAGTGATTTCATAGATAACAGTTACACTTTCATATAAGTCTCTATATTAGCCTGTGAGGAGATTTTTTTTTTTTTTCCTACTATTTCATTATTCTTAGGTGCAACGACTGGTTCAGCCATTTAAAGCGTATGTTGCAGGACATAATGCATCAGCAAAAGATGATGTGAGGCAAGCTGATAGGACTGGCCAGGGCATAGTACTCTCTTTGTCTCCTGGATTCAGTGGCCAAACCCCAATTGTTGAATTATTTTGTGAGAGCACAATCTTGTCTTTCATTGAATTATAAAAGACTCTGCCAGGGTTATGTGCTATTTCCAGTCAGGAATATGGAGGCTTTAAATTCTTGCTGGGTACAAGAAGTGCTATGAAGATGATGCAATGGGAATGATGCAGAACGAGAGTCTGGACTGAGTTTTTAATAGCGCTTAAAATAGTGTTTTCTTACCAATCAACAAAAAAAGTCACATTTGCAAACAAAGAATAACACAGATGCAAAAGAGTCTTCCTAAATACAACATTATTGTACTTAAGCTGTGCAAAATGCGTTTGATTATGTGTTCCAGGAAAATAATGTGAAGTTTTACTCATAGAAAGCTTATAAAATTTTATTTTATAAATTATGCTGGTTATATTACTAATGAGTCTATGCAGGTGATTTCACAGAGAAACTTGTAATGTCTATCCTGTTGGGAATTCTACATACTAAACTTTGCATTTCCTGGTCTTGAGGTGGAAAGTAACTTGGAAAGGAAAGTTAAAGTCTGGAAGGAACTATTTCATTACAGTTTGGTATAACAGATCAATCGCTGTCTCCCCCCAAATTCAATCAGCATTATTTATTCAGCTTTCCGTACTCATCGTGTGTGTTCAAGAGTGGATCTCACTTCTCGAATGGGTGTTTGCCTGTGTTAGTCTGGTTATTACTCCTTTCATTAAAAGGAAAATAAAATCATCAGAAGCAGATCAGATGGCACAGCCTTTTTCCCTGCTCAGATCCATGCAGTGCCTCCCCTGTGGTTTTCAGACGGCAACAGCTACAGAGTCGTGCACTCCAGTTTGGCCTTGAGGGGGCTGCAAGGCTGAAGACAGGACTGTAAAGCTTCAAATACAGGACTCAAAGGCACCATTGTGCAGGAGAAGACTCGAAACAGTGGCTGAATTTTAAGTCCATGCTTAAATTCAAATCGTATCTGTGAGATTCTAGGGTTTGCTAAAGACTTTTGGGAATTTATAGCTGTGCACACTTAGTAGAAATGCTGAAGTAGAAATTGTACCATATGATGATTACAAATCAGGGGACACAGTCATGCTTCCAAACAGTAGATCTCAGCCCTGTAACATCGTATATGTAGGGACAAACTTTTGTACACATCAGGACGAGAGTCTTACTTTCCTTCTATTTATTGCAGGGATAATCCTCTATTTTGTTTTTCAAATCTGGATGTTTAAATAGAATTAGGATTGTCTCTTTAATTTGAGGATTACAGTACCTGCTAACATTACATTATGTATGGTATATAGTAATTTTTATCAGCATACTGTAGCAGAATAAAGATATTTTTGGGAGCTTCAACAGCTTCTACAATTTGGATAGCAAATATAGAAGCAAAAGTAAACCTGTCACATCTCCTCATTTGCACTTTCTCAGACTGAACTCAATCAAAGTGTGGGTTGCACAGAGAGCAGAGTACATGGTTTGGTCTGCAGAGGCTCCAGAAGAGTGCTAGGCTTCATTTTTTGCATAAAAATTTTCTACGTCATATCTCATAACTAAGTTACAAGTGAGTAAGCAGAACAGAGCATTACTTTGTGTTCAGAGTGAATGATGGGACATTTCTTTGCAAATAACATGCTCACACTTTGAATATAGATATTTTTGTAGATCTGCAGATCTCCTTTACATCAAAATGATTTTTAAAGTGAAGATAAGCTACTGTGGAAGCCTTTGCCATGTGATAGCTGTTCTGAGTTTGGTGTTTATGTCTCTTTGGAATAACATGGGTTTGTTTGTTCTGTAGCCGTTCCAGCCCACCCACATCTTGGTGGTTTGGCCCTTCCTCTTGCTTGTCTGCAGGTGTGCCCGTTCTGACCTCATTCACCCATCTATTTGCAGTCATAAATACATCTAACCTAATGTTTGGCCATATTTGTGTTATGACATCCTTGAAATAGAAAAAAAACCCCCTGACAATTAATTGCTTATTACAAAGCAAAATTTTTTTCAACTGTGTTCATCAAAATAGAATCTTTTTCCCGCTATCACAGCAAATGATTGTAAAGTTTTTCTATTTTGGCCATCACCACACATCTACACGTGCCTCTGTCATGACACCTAGCTGTGCTTCTCTGCTACTTAGGTCAAATCACCATCACAAAAAAAGTGCTGCCTTTTCAAATACATGTAAAGTGCTTAAAAGGTCTCACATGTCAACATGAAAGCAAATTATAGTTAATTCTTTACTGGTTTTTAAGTCTAAAGTGTTGGGTACTCTAGCTAAGATTTTCTGTGGTTTAGGATTGGCCTAATTCTGTCAGGCAGGGGAGATTTTGTTGTCCACTTAAATATGACTAGAGTTAGCATAAAATGTTTTGGTTTGTTTTCTGAAAATTCAATTCCAGAGCTGCATAGATTTGTTTTAGGATATTTTCATATGAAAATTCTATCATCCACAGAGAGAAGTAAATTTAATTTTCATGCCAAAATGAAATCCAGCAGCATTCTGTTTTATGAGGGAACCTTTTAATGTATTAAAAAAAAAAAATACCAGTAGTGTTAATTCAACCCACACAGGCTATCATTGGTATCCTTTGCCACTGCCTACACATATGTAGTCATTTATACTTCCCTCTGTCAGATGGAAAATGCTGCATCCCACAGCTGGAAAAAGAAAGACCCAGTGCAAGGTATAACTTAGTTTGAAAACAGACTGGATAATGCAAAATTTGCAAGTGCAGACTTTTTTCCCCAGAGACACTATTTTCTTTTGATCCTAACCTTCACAAAATTTAGGTCTTAAGGGCTGAAATACACAGTGTCCCAAGCTGGATTGCATTTGTGCTCTTGTAAAAATTCTCGGCCAAACAAAACTTGTTGTTTGCACTTCTCCAAGCTTGGATAAGTGCAGAAATGAAAGCAGGTGGAGAAGTAGAAGTTGAAACTCCTGCTTGATAAAGAAGTGCAGAGCATAACAGGGTAAAAGATAGGTTGGGGGGGGAAGAATGACAATGGAGAGAAGTAGAGAAGTGTGGGAAGTTAGAGGAAATTATGACACAGATTTTGGAGGCAAGTGCTGGAATGTGTTAGTCATTAAAGAAAAAATTAAAAAGAAAAAAGAGAAGTATGAACATGTGGGATAAGGTTATATAAAGAATGTTTCCTTCCCAAATCTGCAGCTAAGCATTGTAGCTCTGTGTCTGATTGTTGCTTCAGCTGCCCACAACTGGCTCATGAAAGATGCTTTCAAATTGTGCATTTCAGTGCTTACAGGTGTCTTCATGAGTTCAAATGGTGGAATTGTGAGCTAGGACTCTATAAAGAGACAAAATCAGTAGACAGAACAAGACAGTCAATTTTTTTTTCATAGGGTATGAGGTTTGCATGTGCATGTCTATTGGTATGGTGCAATCTTTAATGCATCACATACTGTTTCACTTAGCCCCTTAGTTTTAGGGCAGTCTTCAGATGATTCAGACTAGCATAAGGTACTTTCCCCTTCACAGAAATTAAAAGGTATACATGTAAAATTGGCAGGAGACTCACAGAAGAGACAATGTTTTCGTGGTTAGGAACATTGGCAACAATGAGAATGGGATTCTATCCCTGCCTTTACTGACAAGTTCCTATCAAAGATGGCCAAATTCCTGTGAACAAAATTTTCCATTGGCCATTAAATATTCATTTTTTGATTTTCTACAGTGGGCCAGATTGGCAGAGTGCTCTTCTAGCTGCAGTTTCAAGTCATTGATAGTGTACTTTGGACATATAAAACCCTGTGCACATACTAAGTAGTTAAGAAAAATCAATAGTCTCATTTCTTCTTTGAGGAACCCAAAATCTCTGGAAAGTTTTGCCATTTTTGTCCCATTATCTCCATACCATTTCCACTATAGTTAATTCCCCCTCTGAAGTCAATTAACATTTGTGAATTGCTTTGACAGCTTTGGTGAAAGCTCTAAGTTACTCCAGAAGAATTTATGAATTTCCCTTTTTAGTGTAGTGTTGAAGTGTCACACTAAAAACTTAATTATTCTTTTATTATAGGAAGTATGAGTATGATGCAGGGGAAAAAAAAAAAGTGTAACTTTCAGTTTACGAAATGTTGAAATAAAGTGCTTGATTTCACTACTTAAGAGGTGCTCATCTTGGTTTGGGGAAGAATACCAGGGGAAAAAGAGAAAGGTTTTGTATAAATGTATTTGTATAAAATGTATTTAGAGATTGAATTTCCTGTGGTCTACGGTGGTAAAAATCACAGGTCAGCAGATTCTGCATATGTGGGGTTCCTGACCAGGAATATCATACCTAAATTTGTTCACATTAAAATCAATAAATATCTTGGATTTCTTGTGGAAATGTTTGTGTTGTGTATTGCAATAAGTATTCAGTCTCCATAGTTCAGAACTGCTCTGGGCCAATGGGATTGCAAAATATCTGTCAGCTTTGGCTGACAGCCTAAGGTTGCCACAGCAATTTTTCTCTTTAATGAGTAAAATAGGTGATGTTTATAGAAAAATAACTGTCTCATGAGAAGCTGTGCAAAAAGTTCCATTCAAAACCATTCTGTTTATATATAGTTTTGTTGTTTGTTTTCTTTTCTTTTTACTTACTACCATGGACATTTGCATGAAAACAGGATATTTCTCCTTCAAATTGCAGTCATGGACAGAATAGCTACTATGCCAAAATGGAGCCAACCCACTTCAAAAAAAGTAAACTATTTTGCTTACCAAATCTGTTTCTTCTGTGTATGCAAAGTTTTGAGCACTTATTTTCCTACCTAAATTTAGGGGCTGGATTTTTTTACATTAGTTCTGTAAAACCAACAAAACTGCATGGATGTAATAAAAGGAGAATACCTTACTGTGAAAATTAAATTATTAAAAAAAACAATTACAGAAATAACATTTATGTTTTAATATTTGCAGTGACAGCAGGGATAAAAGTATTTTTTCTTATGTGTACTGACTTTTTTTTTTTTTACACAACCTCGAAACAATGATACATACTCAAAGGAGAGATGAATAGAAAAGATGAGTCCTGTTTTGGCTGTTGATGATCAATAGAATTAATAAAGACAAGGAACATCAGTATTCTTTCTGATGGACAAATCTGACTTTTCCAGTCTCAGTTTGAATGTAATATTCTACCAATAAGAGAACAACACTTTTACTGACAAGTAACATATTTTATCTGTTTCAGCAATGTTTTACAATGCCTTAAAATTACATTAGGTGTCTAAGAGCAAATGAGTGTACATTAACACCCATGTTCCTATATGTGTTTACATCACTTAGCAGCTTAGTCCCTGACTCCAGTGCTAGGGAAAGCTCTCAACTGCCCAAGAGTGTGACATTTGTTTCTCTGGCAGGAATGAGTAGGAGAGTGAGCGAGGCATGCTGCCAAATGCTCAGCCCCTGTGAGCTCTCATCCTAGCAATAAGGAAGGCAGGAGCGTGAATCAGTGAGCCTTCCAGCGGGAGGCAGATTCAGCCGGAGCTGTCTTACAGCTGCTCTGCCCTGTAAAGGCTTACTAGCCCCGGACTAGGAGACTGCCTGCAGTGGCTTGTGGCATAAAGCATGCTTTTCCAGTTCCTCCTCCTTTCAATCTAGGGTGGTTCTCTGAAAGCTATACCTATCTGTGCAAAATCCACTCGATGAAGCCATCATCTGTTTGTAAAACTACAGGATTAAGAGTCACCATACTAAAAAGTAAATATTCTCTCTCTGGTTAATACGTGGAACACCAGGATTGCAGTGCAGGTGAGCATAGTCCTCTAACTGTAAAGATTTGCAGAGAAATTCAGAGTGGATAGGCTTCTGTTTATACTACACAGATCAAGTTTTCCAATGCCAGGAGTGCTATTTCTTCCCAAAGCTACCTGCAAATATTTCAGACAATCCTTTTTTCTCATTTGAACAAAGAAGGATCCCACTGAGCTTTTCTAATGTAACCAGCCTGCATTTGGCTTTGAGAACCCAAATAATGAACAGTTTCTTTACCTCTTTGCAGTCATATGATTTGTGTTTTGCAAATAAAAATTATAAAAACTATAAAATACACTTTCCATTTCCATCTGCAGGCATAAACTGCTTTTTTTGGCATGTCACTTCACAGGGTCAGTGTCCATTTGCTTAGGCCAAACAGCATTTAAATGTGACAGAAAAATATCAGGCACCAGGCAGTGGTAAGAAACATCAGAGGCTCTTTGGAGAAGTCAGTTGCATTTATTGCTATTTTATAGCTACTCCGTATGTAGTTTGCACTTGACAAATTTTTTAAGATTTTTTTAGTTTGGGCAACTAATAATGCATATTCACGCTGTCTTATTTTTTTCATACTTGTAGAACTTGATGCAGGACTGTGGCTTGATGGAATATTAGCAAAGTAATTCAGCATAAATGTGTCAAATACTTTCTTAGGTTATCTATTGGTGATATTCAGTTCCCACCTAGTTTATTCAGTGATGTTTTGGCAAATTGTTACAGATTTTAGCAGCAGAAAGTTTATGGTAATTATATCATATATTATGCTAAGTAAATACATGATAAATGAGCAAATGTAAACCAAACAAGGAATGCAACCCTGGGGACTAACTGGGCTTGCAATTCTCGTGGATGAGCACAGCAGGTGAGCAAAGGAGTATGAGGAATAGGAAAAGAATTTCTTAAAGCCTGACTGCCACAAATATGTCAATGGAGCTGAGTCAGCATGGGAAGAACACAGTAACTTGCTGTTGATTCAAAAGCCAGTAGCTCACTGCTACCCTTCTGGGTGATGTGGAACGCATTAGCTGGAAATGCAGATGACTAACCTTCAGGAAGTGCCGCTTCTGCTGCTCTTCAGCCCATCTCATGTGCTGCTCCTTTCCAGGGACACTTCTCTGGAAACAGTAGCATGGCATAGAGCTGCTGGGATGGCCACCAGTCAGCATCAGACCAGTGGCCAAAAAATGTAAATTATACCACTCATCTTTCTTGAAGTTGCAGTTTCAGAATTTGCCTTTCTGAATTCAAAAAGACTGCATTTGCTTTGCCTTTATCAGGCCAATGTACATGGCAAATATATATCATGTGCACAAATTAATATTTAGCAGTATAATTTATAATTCTTTGCTGTAAGATTTCTTATATAAAATACTCTTTTCCTGTACTATTCCTTCAGCATTTTGCCCACTAGAAACAAGGCCTTTTCTTGCCTTCCTCCCACCTCTGTTTATGTTTTTCTATCTAGAAATACATTAACTTATGATGTTGATGATTACTTGCCTTTTAAGTTACCTTTCTGCCTGACCTCCAGCCTTCTCTGTTTTTATTGTCAGCTCATGGATGCTACGACTGTAGGATCGTGTTAACTGACCCCTCTGGAGTTTTCACTTCCCCATGCTTCCCCAGTGACTATCCCAACAGCCAAGCGTGCAAGTGGATCATCCGAGCACCTCATGGATTTATCATACAGCTAACATTTATTGATTTTGACATTGAAGAAGCTCCAGGCTGCATTTATGATTCACTGACATTAGACAATGGAGAAAGCCCAATGAACCTTTGTGGCATCACTGCCAAAGGATTATCCTATAACTCTACTGGAAATGAAATGATTGTGTCATTTAAAAGTGACTTCAGTATCCAAAAGAAAGGTTTTAATGCCAGTTATGTACGAAGTAAGTAAAACCAAAGCATTGCATCCCTTTTTAGATGTTAGAAGGAAATGTCCTATAAGGATTAGAATGACACTTCCCAAAGGAATCAAGTCCTCCATGAGAAGGGAAAGGATGGGAGGACTGCAGGATACAGGTTCTCTTGTATGTTTTTTAACTAATTTATTTTTCTTTGAATCAAAATTATTTTATTCTGGCACATGGCAGGAAATGTGTTAGAAAAATTTTTCACATGCAAAGATTTTAGGCCTAACAGTTCCTGCCTCTACCAGTTTTTGCTGGCAGATTTGAAAGCAGGATGCCTGTCCTTCAGGTTAGCAGCATACCTGCAGAGGACATAGAAACCTAAAGAGAGCATGACGGGGAACTTAACTGAGACAAAAAAACAGCCTGGATCTCTGGCCCAGTGAAATGACCAGTGGTAGGGAGGAGTCAGTGCAGAAAGTAGAACTTTTCATAGTTCGTCCAGTCTCTGGAACAAACTTCCAGGAATGAACTGGCATTGCAAAATGGCTACCTTTTGTTACAGTTCCTTAATATTTCTTTCCCTTCTTTAGGTACATAACAGTGGTTTTAAAGGTTTTAAAAAGCCTAAAACTGCAAAAAGCAAGACACTGCTGGTTTTTTTCCCAGAAGATAAGGGTACAAATACCTTCTGATTGGTGTTTGTTTTTTTATTTAAAGCGTTAATTAGAAGTTGCGTGACAGTAAAGGGTAGGGAGAAAATGGAGAGCATTAGGATGGTCACTGACAGGCCCCATATGTGGCTCACTGTTCATTCCACTTCAGGGTTTTAGTTTCCAGTTGCATTCTCTCAGTAGACTTTCTTTTTGTAGAAGTTTTACACCTTAAACTGAACACTAGTATTGCACTGAGAATTTGCATTATTGTAGCTCACTTATGTTCTGCTGGTTGGCTGGCTGCCTTAAAAACACAGACCAGGGAGGCTTGGCAGTTCTCTCTTCAGTGACAAGCACATCTTCCTTGTGATTATTTTAAAAATATTTATTACACGTCATATATTTTAAAATAATTAAGATAGTAACCCCCAGGAATGGTAAGACAAAAGTAGGCCAGTAAAATTTGTGTGCGGTTCTTAAAATTAAAAAGGTAACATCACAAAGGAGCTGAAAATACCTCTTTCTACTTGAGGTCCTTTCATGCTGACAAAATAAATGTAATAGTAATAACTCTAGGAGCGCCTGTTTTCTTCTGAAAGTGGAAGCAAATTTTCTGAAAGGTTTCTCTATTTGAAAACAGCAACTCTTGCTGTGTTGTAAGTAGTTGTAAAATCAAGTGGATCATAAAAAATTATTTGCAGTCAGCTTATGCAAAATTATTTTTTTCTTTATTCGTCTTTAACATTTTGATGTTTAAGTATCACTGTAAGGGTAGGATGACTTACAATTGGAATTGAAAGGTGCAATGTTGCCCTTAGCTGTGTTTAATGAGGAAGAGAGGAGAGGTCCACAGACATAGCCGGAGAGCCCCTTGTGTATATATACCTACAGGTAATGTAGTTTTATGAATGCAAAAATATTACCTCCATGCCATGTTGGATAGTGCCTTCTGTTCATGGATAGCACCATTAAATAGTCTTGGAAATCCTTTTAGTTTGAAAAAGAAGACTATTCCCCAGTGTGAGTAAAAGTATTGGAGACCTTCACCAGTGACTTGTATTTTAATGTTTCATATATATTAGTTCAGAAGGTCTGTGTTAAGGCTTTGTGTTAAGCATCTAGACTGAGGCCAGTGAATTTGGCTTCATTATTCCAAATGTGTAACTTTCACCTGACATCTTGATTTTGACTGTGGATGCTGGGAGAGCTGGCCGCATGCTTCTAGGGCAAATTAAAACTATATTCTACTTAATGCCCACAGTTGTGCAATTATGTCATTTTCAGAAGATAGTTACAGACAAAGATCATAGTGACATTAACCTGGAAATGGATACAGAAAGTGGGCTTGGTAAAGTTGTGATAATGAACCACTTTCTTTTTAAGTTACAAAAGCATGTGGACAATAGGACATCAACGCACACACACATTGATATTACAGCTCATCTTCATGGCAGATGTCAGTGAGTTATGGGAGGGAAGTAGATTGGGAATAGAACAGCTTTTCTGTGACAGCTCACTTTTATGTAAGAGCAAACAAGTTTCAAACTGAGTTTTGCAAAGTGTGTTCTGTTATCCATAGGAAGTTGGCTGCCCACACAAGTGTTGATTTTCCTGGTTGTGACCTACTGAAACACACCAACAGCAGATGGATGGGCCATATCCTCGTCTTCAGTAAAACAATGCAGCTTTTCTAGTCTTAGGGGAATTATGTCTATTTACACCAGCTGAAGAGCTGGCATGGTAAATAATTTTTCTAATAATAGTTAACTGCATAAGTAGTAGCTCCACTAGTCAGTAGAAGTCACTCAGTTGCCAAACGGGTAGGATGGAGAGCCAAGAGATGGCTGTTAGTACAGAAATGCTTGAGACAATGTCAAATTAGCATACAATTGAGTAGTACTGCAGTAGCCCAGATTAAAAGCACAATTCACTGAGATAGTAACAAAACACTCTCAGGGACTTAGTATGTAGACTTTTGCAGACCTCACTGAGGTTGACACATTTCTTCCAGCATCAGTGACGGGGCAGATGAAGGCACCAATCAAGCACTGAACCATGCTGAAAAGCCCATCAGCTGACAAGAAATCAGTTTTCCCTGCAAGGGGTGATAAAATACAGTCTAGGGACTCCTGGCTTGCTTATGCATAAAGGTGTGTATGAGATGTGAGATAGTGAGATGCAAGTAAAGGTTTTTGTACATTCTTCATTAGAAAATACCAATATGCCAAAAACCCCCATGTCCATTGTAATCCAGTTATCTTCCTAAGAGAAGAAATTTAACATCATTCTGAATGTAGTATAAACACTTGGATGAATATTCCAAGAATATATGTATATTCTTCCTCAGAGAATAAGCAGTTTCTCCAGTACTAACATCTGACATTCATCAGTGTGATGACTGAGTGTGCAACAGCAATCAGGAAAGAGATCTGCACAGGATTCTGTTTTCTTCATGTCGACAAAATACTTCTCAGTTTTGCCCTTTCATACAGCAAAGTTGAGAAGTTTTCTTCAGTACAGGAGCAATGTCCTCCTTGTTTATTTCTCTTTTTATACTGTTTAAATGTGACCAGGTGGTCCACAGCTTTCCTGACCACCCTAACACAGGCTGGATAGTGCTTGTATGAATCAGCTTTCTTCTTTTCCAAGTCTTGAATCCTTATACTTCTTCTGGAACACTTTCCATGTTACGTAAAGGAGCTTACGGTATAATTACCCCACTAAAAAAGTGCCCCTGTTTTCAATGGAGGGTTGAACACATTTTCTATCTATAAAATTGTTACAACATACTTTTTCCCTTGGGAAGAAAAATAAATCTATGAAGTAAATCCAGTAACTATAGCAGCCCAGTATTTCTCTTCTCGCCCATTCTGGAGTTACTGGGTTGGCAGATAGTGAGCAATGCTTTATGTTCTTTTACTATGTAATATATTGCTCAAATAATGTCCTTGTGTATATCCAAATATGGTAGTTTAGAGCTCAGTCTTTGCAAACAGCTGTGTCTTGGCTGGCAAAAGGAACTTGTAGTACCACAGACAACACAGAATCCTTATACCCCATATATCTGCATCTTTTCCCAAGTCTGATGTGACAGTCACCCTTCCCTCCTGTCTCACCCTCTCATATTAAAAAGGTTTTTATTTCGTTCTGAGAAGACAAAAGTTGTAGTAATGAGTATAAGAGTTGTGACATCACCGAAAAATGCCAGAGGAGACGAGGAATTAACTACTGTTGCAGTTAACCTTCAGGTGCAGCAAGAAACAGTTTCACTTCCAGCATACACGCTTTGAAAATGTGTAGGAGTTAGCAGACATTTGCTGGAGATATGGTCTGACAAAGAACTGTGGAGCCAGAAGTAAAACCAGGAGCTGCTGCGATCTGATCTTGACTGCCTGTGCACGTCTGATAGCCTGAAATTTAATTCTGTGGAGAAATTTGCTAGAAGAATTTTGCTGCCATAAATGTGCCAATAAATCTGAGCATATTGACATTTTATTTTGAAAACTAATGTTCTACAAAATAGAGTGAACAGAATTGTCATTATTGTACTCGTGGAGAAAAAGCATATGTCACGGGATACCTCTTCTCACATTTGGTGACTGCCATTTTGTCCATGCAAGTGAGAATACTTAATAACATTTAGAGACAGCAATTCTGCCCATGCCTAAATACCTTTACAGCAGTATATAATTTACAGGAGGACTAGACATTTCTAGATACTTGTGCGAAACCCAAAACTGCTGACCCAACTGTTAGCAAACAGTGAACAGCTTGGATATAAATATTCATGAACACACGATTGCAGTATTCAACCAGAAAGCTGCTGGGGACAAAATGAGAAGATACCTAATGCTTTGCAGAAAGCCATTAGCTGAATTCAGGAACAAAAAGCTTCAGTTTGCCAAGGAATGTAATGGCAGCTTTCTTCTACTGCAATAATTAAAAGAAGCAAGGCCTGAACTTCACTGGTGTAATACAGTCATGCAGACGAGTAATTAAAATAATATATCTTAAAAGCAAGTCATACTGTGTTTTTCAGATAATTGGTTTACTCCATTGCCTAATGCATCCTTAGTTGATGAAAGAGTAGTAATTTTTATAAAGTGAGCTGAGGCAGAATTGGAAGTTAGTAAGTAATATGCAACGTAGGGGGTTGTTAAGTGTTAACACAGCGTTTTCTGTGCCATTGAAAGGATCTCTGCATATTTTTAGCAGAATTCACTGCTAAGTCTAATTCCCCTTGGTGTGTGCTATTGATATATTACAGTGATAAAAACCACCTGATGAATGTTTGATTTAATAATATTTAATTTAATAAACTTTAACCCCACTGCCAGTCTGCCTGTATTTCATATGATGAAATTTTCTGGGTTTTTGTTAATTTACTCATCTGCTCTTGTTTCTAGTCGCTGTGTCTCTGAGGAATCAGAAAGTCATCATTCCGCAGGTTCCCGACGTCGATGCTGTGTCTGTGGCAGAGACTGTCTCAGTGCCAGATCTTAGACAGTTTACGCTGTGCTTTGAAGCAACCAAAGGCAACGGCGATGACAACGATGACTGGAAGGTTTTCTCCTACACTGATGCATTGTCAACAGAATTCTTCAGCTTCGGGAAGACCACAAAAGGCCATTTTCTGTCCATCTCAGGCACACAGTGCATCCTTGAGAAGGCATTGCCCCGAAATGCAGAGTTTTTCACAGGAACCTTTCAACAGCTCTGTGTTGTATGGGACAGCTTCCCAGGGACTATAGCTATATATGCCAAAAGCACCTATCATATAGTGTACTGTCCAGGTATCTTTGACAAAGTTATCCCTGGAAACGGGAGATTGGTGCTGGGCTCTAACAGCAATGAAATGAGCTCTCTAAATGGAGACATTTACAACTTCCGCCTCTGGAATTTCACTATGAATGCACAAACACTGGCTAACCTCAGCTGCGATGTGAAAGGAAACATTGTAGACTGGGAAAATGAATTCTGGAGTATTCCAACTTCAGCACTGAAAGCAGAAAACAATTTGAGTTGTGGTGAGTACGCCTTGCCAAAACTTTTTTGCTTATTTTCCCTCCACACTTCTGCATTGTGCTGAACATATCATATACCAAGATGGCAAAAAAATGAGAGCGTTTCTGTGAAAGTAATATACGTAGGTCTTACCTTTCTTATACTTTAGTTCAACTCTTACCATCTACAAAGGCTTTGAAAGGGTATAGAGTTGATTCCTTAAAGGAACAAGTCTCCTAAGTATATTGAGGTGCTGCTTGAAATGATCTGCATATCAAAGTTTTTCCTAAATACTCCTTATTGGCTCATACAAAAGGGGCATAACTGCAACTACCTGCTAGCCCTTAGTAAGATTACCATGGTCTCTGGAGAAAAAAAGAAAGTATGTTAACTAACTAATTACTGAATATTTTTGTACCTGCCCTTTCACCCTTTGATTAGCCAGGGGAGCACTTGGTAGGCTTGTGCTGAGTGTACAGAGCCAGCAAAATCAGTGACAAAACAACAGTTCATATGAGACAGGAAAGTAGGAGAAAATACTAAATTAGAGGAGGCAGACAGGAAGGAAGAGTTTTAGATCAAAATCATAGATTTTGTCTCCCTGATGATATTTTACCAGTCCTTCTTTTAATTGGTAATTACTGAAAGTCTTTTTTTCCTGTAGATTACTCTAGAAGATAAATTTCAATACATTGTCCAACCTGTTCTCATTTCGTGGCTCAGACACTTGATTCTCTTAAGTGTCCAGGTGTATTTTTTGTATATGTCTATGCTTTTACAGCTTGTTGACAGTTTTCTACTGGAATGAAAAAAAAATCAAAGCTGAAAACTCTTTGTCACTTTGGAAGAATAATAATAAAACCCAATAAGTGATAACTAATTTAATAATAATAATAATAATTTTTAAAGAATGTTTTGCTTAATAGCTTTGGAGATATTTAGATAATTATAAAATGCGTAGTGGAAAATCTGAACCGTGGCCAGGAACAACCTGTACACGTGCATATTATGCTTGTAAAAATCAGCTGCTGTCAAACTCTGTGTCCACAGAGTTTGAGCTCTCCAGTAATAATGAGTACCTGTTGACAAAAACAAAAGCAAAAAAATCAAAGTAAACGGTATTGCTTCTTTCTAAACCACGTGGGGGTCACTTTGCATCTAATGTCCTCTCCAATTTTACCTTCTTGCTTTCTCTGACACCTTATTACTTACTGGTTTAAGCACAGTTTAAGTAGTGTCAATATAAACATCTCCTGACAGAGCATCTGTCAGCACTAAGAGTCATTAGAACAGAAGCTGGCACCATTAAGGCTTGCTAGGTTCTGTATCCAATAGTTCATGAGGGATTAAGGTGGCTAAAAAAGCTATCTTGCTTGCTTTGTTTTACTCAAATGAAAGCATGAGACTCAATCACAGCTAGACCCACTGAGACAGATCTCAGCGTGCCTCTGCTAAAAAAGTTAAGCAACACTTCTATAAAACCACAAGCAACTGGATACCTTCACCCTTCTACCAGAACACAGAAAAGAACTGATCTGACCATGACTGATAAAGGCGTTCTGGACAAGAAAGTTGTTTCTATTTCATCAGTATGTACTGACCTGATAGAGAATAACTTCCCAAAAAATCTTGCTCTTCTTACGCTGTTACACCGTGATGACTACCATAACACTTGCACCAAACAACCTACCAAGATCTCTGTAGAATTTGCAGTCACATTTAATTTTGACTGAAGTAGGGGTCTTGTTTTTCTTTCTGTTAAAGACTGTACAGTCCTGCGACACAAGTGTAGTATCGCAGCTGTGGTCATAGAAACATAGAGTTAGTTTCATCACAGAGCGTTATTCCTTGGGATGTCAGGGTCCAGCAGAACACTGTTCTAGAAAAAGTATATTAGTGTTCCTACTTTAGGCCCAGGAGTCTATATAATTCACTTAAAATGTATCTACCTATAAGCATTGTTATTTCCTCTAAATCAGCCTATGAGAAAATTAACTCATTAGTCAGTCTTTTTCTTTCTTAGATGTTAAATCACCCTCTGTTATAATGGCTTTCCTGAACCAGAGTATTTCCTAAGAGAAAATACTGGGTGCAATGCCATTTCAAAGATGGTTACTAATCCCAGGGATTAAATTGTTAGAATTTTCTTCCCTTCCTCTCCTTGAGTAAAAGCCTTCTTTGTAAAACCATCCTTCAACGGGAGAGTTGATGAGTCAGACTGTCAACCATGAATAAACAACTAACACTGGGGAGCTGACTCTAACTGATCAGGCTTCATTTAACAGCAATGGAAGGATTTATGCAGAAAAGAGGTTTTCACACAGCTCCAATAACGCTTCACCAGGAAGCAGCATGTAACTTTTAGGAAAAGCAAGCCAAGCATTTAGCAGTGATCTCAATGTATCTGTGCCTGAACAGTGCTTATGTTTACCAAGGGGTATTATTTTCGGGGTTTTTCAGACAAAGCTTTTACAAGTAGGTTTATAGAGCATAAAAACACCGGCAAATTGTTTCCGATAATCTTTTCCTAGTTTTACCTTTTACTAGTTTATTCCCTAGAGTAATATTTTCACAGCTGTGCAGTCATGGTGGGGTGTTTGTGCAGGACTTGGCAGAAGTCTGTTTTTATTGCCATACCTTTGCACAGATTGCATTTCAAGGTATACATTCACAGCCTGGGTATCCGGACTAATTTTAAAACAGGTAGCCTAGGTAATGATAGCACTGTATTGCTACTGAACACCAGTTCAGACGTCAGTGCAGGCAAATTGAGGAGCATTTAAACAACTTCTGGTTATGATTTTGAAGTCTGCATTGGCTACACCTATAGGAGGATACGATCTACTCAGTTTAAGGATAATGCGGCAGCGTGTCTGTCCATGCCTGCAATTGCATTTGTTTTTTATGCATTTTATATGAGTCCTTCATTCCCAAAGGCCAAAGGAATTCTTAGTGTCACTGTCAGATTTAACTCAGTGTGGGATGTTTCTGCCTCTGGCAGCTGGACAATTTTTCAGGCAGAGCTAATTGCCCTCAGTACTGTTTATGAACAGTGGAATCAAAAAGGCTATTCCACAGGTCAGTGCATCTCGTACTGGAGAAGATGTCTCAGTGAAGTCAGAAGTTTTTTGCTGTAGGAGTGCTTGTTCCTCTCCACTGACTGTGAAGAAAGTCTATCACGACAAGCAGATATGGATGTCTGAGTCTTAGACATTTGGAGTGAGGTGTATCACACAAAGTGCCTATAATACAAGTCCACAGCATCACAAGTCCTGTCGGCAAACCTGCTTCAGAGTGGGCTTCTGTCTCTATGCATCCACAGATCCTGCCAGGAGACTGCTCTAGCATGGGCTTCCTGGGGGGGTCACAGCCTCCTTCAGGAATCTACCTGCTCCAGCGTGCGGTTCTCCATGGTCTGCAGGTGGATATCTGTTCCACCATGGACCTCCATGGGCTGCAGGAAGACAGCCTTCCTCACCATAGGCTGCACCATGGGAAGTAGGGGAATCTCTGCTCCAGCACCTGGAGCACCTCCTCCCTCTCCTTTTTCACTGACCTTGGTGTCTGCGGGGTTTTGCTCTCACATATTCTCACTCCTGTCTTGGCTACATTGCTGTTGTGCTGTAACTTTCTCCCCTCTTAAATCTGTTATCCCAGAGGCACTACCAATGTTGCTGATGGACTCGACCTTGGCCGGTGGCAGGTCCATTTCTGGAGCTGGTTGACATTGTCTCCATTGGACATAGGGGAAGTTTCTTGCAATTTCTCACAGGACCGCCCCCGTATTCCCCCTCCTGCCAAACCCTTGCCATGCAAACTCAATACAACAGTCTTCTGCTTTAGATGTTGTCTAAAGTTGGATTGGATTTTTTTTAGTTTCACCAAATAAAATCACAGTCTTGTTTTAAATACTCAGTGAAGAAAATATGAATGCCTGCAGATTTTCCAACCAATTCTCAGGTCATCGCTCCATGATACAGAACAGGGATTAAACTTAAGTAGGTTTTGATATTGACTGTTTAATATTAGCAAATTCATTTGGGGGGGGGAAGAAAGCTCATGCAGGATGTAGTACATTCACTTAGAACATCCTTTCAGGTGTTCATAAGAAGTATACCAAGGGAGTGAATTTTCCTCTATCTCTTAATCTGTTAAAAAAAAATTGCTGAGCTTTAATACTTGTTGAATATCACGTTTTTAATTCTGCCTTATATTTGTCAGCAATACATGTAGTGGTATCTGCGGCATCATACAATTTCTGTGTCAAGGGTCCATGCTTCATTGTTGTTGCATCACAGGAAATATTTTCTTAGCTATCTTTACAGGCTGATGGATGGTGGCTGTTTAATTTTATGGAAGGAGACAACCTCATTGAGTTGATATAATTCTGAAGTGGTACAGCAAAAGCCAGAAGGGTGACACTGTTAGTAGGTTCACATTTTGCCAGTGCTCTATGGTCCCATTATTTTCAACACAGTGTGCAAAGGCAGCTGTATCTGCAGCTGAAATTCTGGGATACACAAAGTGCAATTAATTCAGTTGCACCAGTTCTTTTTCTGTAGCCATTCTTATGTGCCCTGGTTTTGCCGCCAGATCATCGAAGTGTATGCTTGTTGTTATGAATAATTCTGTAGAGATACAGACTTATAACATTATCTGTTTATAAATCATGCATACCAGAATATTAATCACACCCACGCCCTGGGCAGAGAAACAAGTTTAATTACCTTTTATCTGGTTGGTGTCTGCCACAGGCAGATTACTCAGAATTGTGTGGTGGGTAACCCGTGCTGCAGTAGCAGAGTGTAGTTGCTCCTCCAAGGAAGGGGTTATTACTCACAAAGATTGCATAAATCTTATGGCCATACTGAACCTTTGCTTAAACTCATTTCACCCAGTACATGCAAGCTGCATTCCTTTAATGTGATGTTATTTAGTGAAAGCTAAGAAAACCATGGGAGGATACACAAGTGCCTGTAACTTGCAAGTCAGCGGGGTTTTCAAGGATCCCGCAGCGGAAACAGAAAATGAAAACACATTAAGTCTTAGAGGCAGTGTCAGTTTTGCCACTGAGAGAAATTAGGAAGAGGACGGCACTGAACAATATCATGTATTTTCAGACATGACAGCTTTATGCTCAGTAGCCAACCCTTTCTAAATTATTCACTTTCTTGTTTTAAAGGCTCATATCTAATTCCCTCTTCTTCAATTGAACCAACCAGTTGTGCAAACCTAGGAAGCCTGTGCCAAGGTAAGAAGCCCGGGTCCTTTTCACAGTTTTATCTTTGGGAAATCTTGAAGTTTTTTATTCCATTTCTTTTTTATTATTGTTTCTAAAAGGGTGAGTGGCAAAGAAAAAATAGCAAGGAAAGGAATTCTTTAGTCTCATCAAGTGTGTGGGTGTCCTGTATGTACAATATGTGGAAAAAATGTGATCACTCCCTTGATAATACATTTTGCAAATTGTCTCCATTATATCAAAACTGAATTAATTGACTGCTTTCCTTTCTTTCTCCACCTCTTTTCCTCCTGCACATTTTGACAGTAAAATATTAACCAGTATAAGAAGTGGGTACATCTGTAAATAAAAAATGAGCAGATGGAAGTAAGGGAACTGGCTCTTATACTGGGGTTTTTTCAATAAGCTATTTTGAGGCTATATACATTGAGATTAGCAGGTTAAAAAATCAACATTAAACTGCAAAATCCAGTAGCTATTAGTTAATGAAGTTAAATGAAGTTAAACACATGCTACAGCACTTAGTGATGGTTTAACAGTGTAAAAATCACTACATATAAGAATTCATTAGGTGTCTTTAAAGGTCAGCTCAGTTCAATGCAAGGAGTGGGCGAACCCTGAAGATTTCCATGTTATGTGAATCAGTGGACATGCAAAGATGGTTGATTCATTCTGTTCTCCTTAGATGCTGAAGTTCTGTAAAAAGTGCTTTACATGAACAACATCAATCCATTTTCACAACACCTTCATGAACACAAACTTGATAACATGATGGCCTTTTATGTTAAACTTTAATCACAGCAACAACTGCATCAAATATGTCTAGCTGTGTAACCCTTTTCTGGACAAATGATGGAAGAAGGAGACAAGAGAGAATAAAATATAAGAGGGGAAGAGGAAGTCTGAGAACTCTTTCAAAACCAAAATTACAAGTACATCAGATTAGGTCAAATACAAAAGGGAAAATGTACTCTTCTTGGAAAGCCAGTAAGTGATCTGTGCCAGTCTTTAGTGTACTTTTCCCAGGTTGTCCTGAGGTAAATTTGGTTCAGGTTCTTGGAGCATAGTGTACTGGTCTCCACAGGGAAAGTAATTGCCGTTAATGTTCATAGATTTCAAACAGTAATTTTCAGGCATCATATTCACAAAGCACAGTGTGATCTAAATACTACCACTCAAATACTCTGGTAAATGAGGCATCCACAATTATTCAGTATTAGTCTTTTTATATGTAAAGGGTAATACAGCCACCATATAAATAACTTCTTATATTCTCTTGGAAGAACTCTTGAGTGTTTTCCTACATCAAAGTGGCACGGTATGAAAGGAAGAGACTATCATTACGTCAGCTAATATGGCTGCAGAAATGGGCACACTTTCATCAAAACAAGCCTACTTTTTTAAAAGCCTTTTTTCCAGCTTTATTAACTTGTCTAGTAGAAAATATTGCCTCTAATAAAAGGTACTGCCTTTCAAACTTGCCTCTCTTAACTTCTTAGGCCATCATATAATTCAATAAAGATTGAATATTTTCACAAAGGTAATACTCTTTCCTTCTCTAAAAAGTGTTTGGTAAAGTGTCCCTTGTGTTCAGTTCACTTTGGAATAAGATGCCAGATCAGATTTACCCTGTTCAGCGCCATTATCATTATTGTAATAATCATGAAAATCATAAAAAGATATCTATTTCTGTCAACACTGCAGACTTTCTCTAAACTGAGAGGCAAGTTTGGATTCCTTTTTTGTTTGTTTTTTGTGTGCTGTGGAATAACACCAGGGACAAAGTTTGTGGATGCCAGATCAGCTACCATCTAATGAAAGCTGTTTTCTCCATTATATTAGTAAATATTTTCATTCATTAGAAGATGCCTCCTTTAACAGCATTGACTGAAAGATACAATCTATTGTACAAGCTTTATGACCTGTTTCTCAGACAATATAGCTCTGAGGTTTCATGAGAGAAGAGCTTTTTTCATATTGCAGGGCGTCACTTTATATGCTCTCTTTCCCAGTTATAACCTGTTTGCTTGTGTGTGCAACTTCTCCTTCTCTTTTCCTAATTGTCTTGTCTCACTGAAACCTGAACATGAACCTACTCCCTAAGTTGTGACTTGAATTTATGACTTTCAGACTCAGAAGTTTAGGTAAATCAACATAACAAAACATAAAAAATGCAATTTCTTGTCCAAAATACAATTGTTTAACCTTTCCAGGTTGTTTTTTGGTCAGAATTTTCCAAAGCCATGTAACATTTGGGATTTTACTGCACCAACCTTCAGATTTTAACCAAGAGTTTTCAGGAAAAAGGTCAATCTGTCAGTGAGTGGATCTGCATTCCCTGGGAGTTACTGGACAAAATTAAATTATTTCCCAAATCGTTATTTGAAAATTGATTGGCATGATCTTTGAACTCCTTTAGCACATAAACCCTCCCAGTCCACTGTGGGGGAAATTTGCAGTTTTGACTCCTCCCTCTGATTTTGAAAAGTGTCCAGCTGGTTTCCAGAATTGTTTGGGGTGACTCCTGTTGGTGTCAGTGGGAACAGTATGGCTGAGCTCCTACGTGAAGCTTTCAAAATATATATTCTTCTTCACCTATTCAAAGTCTGATTTCAGTTCTCTTTATTGTTTGGAGCTCAGTGGAGTTAATTAGATCCTTACATGGATGTTTTAGTTTCTCATTTGTTTATCATATTCAGTCTTTGAGTAGGGACAATGATTCTTTTAACAGGCAGTAAGTGCATGCATCTTCAAACTTATTTCTGGTCTTTGCACAGCTGTTTCAATCTAAAGCTCTCATAAGAGGATTTTGAGTTTATGAAAGCAGTACAGGACTGATCTTGCAAACTTTACACTGGCAAAACTCCCAGTGAAGTCAGTGCAAGTGAAGATTGCAGGATTGGGGCCTCAGTTCATATCTATTCATCACTTTGTGCAGAAAAAATAATGTGTTTATTTAACATTTATGGCATTGTGTGTAGATGGTTTCATTTTACATGGTCATGCATTGTTCCCATTTTGTCTTACCTTATTAACATTCATATTTCATTCAAGTTCACCTCTTTCTCATCTTTATTACCAGCTACTGTAAATGCTACTACTCCTACACCACCCACTGTCACCACTAACATGCCCGATACTAATAGAAACGATAAGCCAAACAATGGTAAGAAATCCTGTGTTACATTTTTCCTTGTACTGTGTGTAAAGCAAATTTGTTGTATTTTAAGGTGTGTTTTTCCTACTATCATAATGTCAAGGGTCATGTCTCAGTTCTGATCTTATTTATGCTGAAAAAAATCAGGACTAACCTCACTGGTCCATGTCAGAATGGTGCAAATGAGAACAGAACCAAACTCAGTGTTTATTTGTATCATGTTTACCTGGCTCTTCTATGAAAGGGATTAACTTTGTGTCACCCATTGTATTTACCCATGCAAGGAACAAAGGAAGGGAGAAGGATTTTTGAAAAGGGTCTGAAAAGAGCTGTGCTATTGAAATGTTTCAAGGCTGCAGTTTGTGTGGCTCCCGCTTGGGCAGCCGGGGTGGTAGTATGCTTGGATTGTCTGTTCCTCACTAGTTAGGCTCAGGAGCCAGGTGGAACCATTCCTATGGAGCAAAGCCACTTCCACTGAGTCAACAGGAATCTTTCCACTGACTTCAAGAAGAGCTGGATCAGACTTTACTAGGGAAAATGTTGACAGTATCAGGTATCGTTTACTTTTCATTTAGAAAGATTAAGGGAAAAAATAAGGTAGTAAATGAGCCTATTATTAGCCCAGGATTAAAGCCAGGGTTTCTTTTGAGGTTTTCTCAAATTCTATGATATCACTGTCTCCTAAAGACTGAGCATCATTTTGTGAGGTGCTGCTAAAATATTTATTTGTTTGTTAAAGATGGTTGTTAAACATTATTAACAACAAAGAGATAGATTTCTGCAATTTTCATCTGAGGCTTAAAGATTTATTTTTTTTTAAAAGGTTTATTTTTTCAGTGTGCTCTGCAGAAATAAATTAGAACCTGGGTGTTTTTTGTCATTTGATTTTTAGCTTGTTTGGGTTTGTTTTTTTTTTTCCCCAATGCATCAGTTGTTACTGTAGGATTTAAAACTCTTGGAGTATTTTTTCTTTTGGTAGATCCTTTATTGTATGTTGGCAGTCAAGTAGTGCAGTACACAAGAATTTATCTGAATCCAGACTCTTTGGATTTAGTAAGCTGCAAAAGTGAGAGGAAAATATTGAAAATTTCTTGAAAGTTGTGTTTATTTCCTTTTTGTGGATCCACTCACTCTATGTTCACTATGAGCAGTTACTCTTTTTTTTTAATGACAGAAGGAATCAAATCTTATTAATGTTAATATCAACAAATATTGGACAAGTAAGTCCTTTCTGTGGCTTTGAAACGCCCAAGAAAAAGTAGAAAGGCTAAGAAAATAAGCCAAATTCACTTACGGTAGAAGCAAATTAAACTTTCACTCAGCTAACTGGCGGCATTTTCCACTCTTGGTAAGTTGATTTTTAGATCAAGAGCAGACAGCCAAGAACATATACATTACATATATTTTCTTTAATCCATTAACTATGTGGCTTACTGCACACAGACCTGTAGGAATTCAGACTTCCTGCTACACTTTCAGAATGAAGAGAAATTCACCTGAATTCTCCCATTCACGACCACAGTAACAGCAAGAGTCTAAGACAGAAGGGGTCAAAACCATAGGAATTATCTCGACTCTAGTTACTTGGCCAGTGAAACAAAGGCCTCTGCGTTATGGTAAAAACTCAGCAGATGAGAACCCTGAGAGAAAAACATCCATACAGCTTGTTTCTTCCAACTATGTCCACATCAGCTGCTTCTGAGACCCACAGTGAAACCTTGGCTGCTTTTACAGAAAAAAATCAACCCAGACAATACTGTGATGGAACAGTTGCCAAATGAAAATCTTTTGAATCATTCTAGAAGTGCATTTCATGGCACTTCTTATGCAACAGATGCAGTTACAGAGCCTTCTGTGAATGCAGCAGTTCCTCTGCTTCACAGCAGAAGTCCTAATGCAGAGCTAGCTGCATGGGCTTTGGCAAATGGACTAGGTTCACTCTGACTCTGAGCCAACATTCTGCTCTCCTGTTAGCAGCAGCAGCACTGCTTCCAAGCACAAAAAAGAAACGCTGTAGATTTCGTCCTCCCAACAGCAACACAACCAATTTCATGTGTGTCTTTGAGCCTGTGAACTGGTGGAATGAGACTGTATTTCATCATCACATCACCTCTGACATTCAAGAAGGCAGAAAACATTCTCCTTAGAGCTTTTGTATATCATCTACAGAGGAGAAATCACCACTCCAAAAAAGTAGGCTAGATTTGCTAGACTTGGCACCTGAAAATTTTTCCATGGAAATGATAGAAGCCAATGCCGATAGGAAAACTTTTTCTATGTTAGCAGCAAACAGTGCTAACTGTTTAGAAAATCTAGGTACCTTCAGGAACGTCACTCAGGAGGCATTACAAATTTAATCTCTGTAGAGACTCCATGTACAAACCCAACATACGCAAAATTTATGCCTGATATCCAACTGACAAGTTCAGTTCTAGGACCCAGTAGACAACTGCTAACATTTTCAGCGTTTCTGGTAGGGCCAGGCTGCACAAGCTCAGCAAGTTAAGCGTGTTGTAATGACCCTGCCTGTTTATCAACAACTGTTGACTGACACATATTTGAAAAGTGACAACATATTTATATCTAATAGTAATTACTAGTTTCATTATTTACAACATTCATACTTTCAAAAGCTAAGCAAGACACTAAGAAATGGCATACTGGAGAACAATTTAGATGCATTTCGTGATAGTAATGAAAATGAAGAGTCAGCTTTTTCCATATTAGAGCCAGAGAACATGAAACCAGTTGGCAACTCCTGGAACTTAGGTTACTTGGATTTTCCAACAAAATATGTAGATATTTCCCCCTCTTTAAGAGCAAGTTTTTGGACTGTTTCCCATCATTTGAAAGAAGCACCTCGAGTTTGCTTGAAAATTTGTGGCTCTCAATAAACTGCTTTCTTCTCCAACAGAGAGATTGCTGTCCATCAGTTCATGTGCTAAGTCTGACAGCATCTTTCAGCAAACATCTGCCATTAGATTATTAGGTCACAGAGCTGAAGAAATTAGTTTCTCTAGTCATGTATCAGCTTTGGAAAAACAAATCTTCAGTTCATTTATTCCGGACACTTCAAAGAGAATTTCAGAAAGTAGTGGCAGGACAATATCACAATTGCAGTCAACAATGAACTCTTTTAAACCCAACTGTGACTTCCAGCAGTGAACTTTATTTTGACTTTCCTTTCCTTTCCCTGGAAGCATCTTTCAGTCAATCCTCTATATGGGTACAGGTAGGTCCATTTGATGAGGTACTTGAAAACTCCACAGAAAAATTATTATTTGATAGTTTGCAAATGCAAATTCAAACTGACATAGTAAGTGATCAAACCAGCATGACTTTCCTAAACAACAGGCATCAGCCTGTTTCTGTCCTTCCAACACATTCAGGATCCCATCCTTCTTGTTCAAGGGATAGACAAGCTCCTTTCTTAATCAGTACACCTGGGACTCGGGTTACTTGGATAGTTAAGAGTTTGATAAGCAGTACAAGAACACGTGGAACACCATAGTCTCAAAGTCTTTCAGAGAATGATGCTGTAACAAATACAATTGATAAAGCAAGAAGTAAAGTTCATATAGATGCAGATTTTTTCTTTAAAAAAACATCCGTTCAGTGAGTTCTAACTTTGTTCCAAGGACATTGTCTTTGGAATTAAGGAACCTTCTTCGTGCAGATTCAAAATTCAGAGTCAGCGTACCTCCTAACAGCTACTCCACACCTCCACTCCCACAAAATTTTCAGAACTATCTTGGTACAATTTCTCCAAGCCTGATCCCTCAGTGGTGTAGAAGAGTTAAGCTTTTCAACAACAGAGATACCGAGAAGTTACCAAACTGTTTTAGGACAAAACTCCATTGAAAATCAAGTGGACAGTCTGAGATACTCTCTATGGGCAGTAGAACAAAAATTCATTGACAATAATGAAGATATAAGGAATTTTGCTGTTTTGACACCAACAAACATATTGAGGCTTTCTGAATGGGATTCAGAAGGAGAGGTGTATGGATCCTTCAGCAAAGACAGAGAAAGAATGCCTTCTCTGCATATTATTACTACTCATGTCTTGGATTTTGAAAATGCTGATTATGGATGTTTTGCATATCACTCTTCTATTTTGGAGTCATCTAGAACTGCAGTAATGACTGATGTGATACCTCTACCATTTTCATATAGTGGTCTTGTTATTCAGCACAAAAAGACCATTTTGACAGGCACTCTGACAACAGCTGCTGCAGCAGCCATCGATCTCTCTCATGCAGTCCCAAACACCAGTTTCTTCTGTAACATACCATCAGTCATCAGTTTTGGCACATGTTCATTCCTTGGCCAGTTTATCATCTGGGACAAGTCAAAACAGCACCCCTTACCCACCACTGAATCAACTTACTAGCTCTGCTGCACCCCTTTTGTCTTGTTTATGTGCCTCCCTCAGTGACCTTGGCTGCCTGTGTCGACCTGAGGTCACCTACAGTATGTCCAGCCATTAAGTTAGATGTAGAAAAATCCCCACATCATCTTATCTATTAGATATTCAGTTTGTAGAATGGACATAGAAGTTGCTGTCTTTCATCCTTTAGATATATGTCAATTTAGCATATGAAGATGATTTGGAATAATAATTTAATTGCAGTAGAAGGGAATTTGTAACATCTTAGTGAGAGCACATGTCATTAACATGATTTCTAATATTTGTGTACTTCTCTAAAACAACTCTCATGACACTGTGAGGATAATATATTGGTTGCCATGTATTTTATATATTTTTATGCCGTTTTATTGTTTGGGATTGTATGAATGTTTTTCACTTACATGGTTTTTAGGATTTTACTTTTAAAAATCAAAGATTTTTTTAAAAAGCAGTGTTTAGATAATTTGCCTAACAGAATTTAAGAAAAAAATACTGGTGTTTCATTGATCTTTATATTTTTGTAGTTGGTAGTGGTTGTGGGGAGAATTGAGTCCAGGCTATTTTTTCCTCTTTTTTTTCAAGTTATCTTTGGTTACTTTTCATCAACTTTGTTCCCTTTTTTTTTTTTTTTTGGTCAACATTTTGAGGTGGTATTTCCACAGTTTAATGTGGAGAATGAGAAATAGTTTTTAGTTTTTACTATCGGCCACTGCAGTCTCCTGAGAGTGTTTTAAAATATAGATTGGTTTTTTATTCTTGTTCTTTTTTTGACCTCATTAAAAACATGCTTTGGGTGACTATCTGGTGGATATCTCAAAGCGGTTGACTATTTTGTGCTTACTATGTTTGATTTTAAAAATACTTTGCATATTCCTGTATTAAGGCGGTTTTGTCCACCTACATAATTATCTGAATAGGGTCATTATTATATATATATATGTATAATTATATATGTGAATGTGTGAAAATATATATAATGAACACTTTCTGTATATGTGTATCTATATAGCACATGTACATTATAGATATAAAATTGAATATGTGTATATACAGGGATATATACATATAAATGAGATCCAGGTCTTTCAAGTGTTTTCAACTTGCGCAAAGTCCAATTTTCTACTTCCAAAGACACGATTTTTCATCTTTTTTTTTTTTTTAAACTACTACAGTAATAATATGAAACTAAAATACATTTTCAGATTAAATTCTACACCAAATTTGTGTATCTCCTGAGTTAAGGGAGGAAAAAAAGACATTAAATCGAAAAGCAAGTTCATTCTACTCATATCTAAAATTCTATCATAGCTTACCAAAGAAGATAACTAGTAAACCATCTTCTTTAGTATTTTATCATAGAGGAATTTTCATATTGATCTCGATGTTCATATGATTAATTCCATATTGAAAAAGAACAATACTCAAGCCATCTCATGAATAGGATAATAACCAATGTATGCACAATTAAATTGGAAAATTGTAGCTTCAGATTTTCTTTCCAGATACTTCTATTTCAAGCTCTTGTACAATAATTATCTGTGAAGTTGTAAAATTATGACGTTTGCTCCACTTAGAATAAAAGGTCTTTTATTTAGATTCAGAAAGATAGAGCAGTTCCTTTACAATTAGAGACAGAAAGGGATTTCTGTATAATTATTGTCATGCCCTGTTCTGTCCTGTGTAGTGTCTCTGTAAGATTTGCAGAGGATTATATGAATACGTATATCTGTGATCAAGACCCACAACTTTGTATGGTAGCAGCCCTGAACCAAGCAATGCCATACGTGCACATACATGCAAGTGAATTCATCCAGAAGTTCTTAAACCTCCCCCACGTCCTGGGAAATTTCGTCCAACTAGAGCTTACAGACATTTTAGTAGCTTAATGAAAAAAACAGTGACTTGTGAGGAGTACAGACTTTTGACACAGAGCATAACCGTGAAATGATTTGATGTTATTTATTAGATGTAAGATCTTGTAATGCTGCCTACCCACTCATGAGCTTAAAGAGAATTTATATTTGCCCAGTGACATTTCTAAACAGCTTTCTGAATATAAAATTGCACCAAGCCAAGTGTTACACATTTTGTGACTGCAAGATGGTTTGTTCAGCTGCCGGTTTTGTAAAGCTAATGTGAGTTCATTTACTCTCTGGCCATCACCAGGCCTGAGACCAAGACTGTGCTTTGGAAACAAGAGCTGTCTGTCCCTGCTCACACCTAATCCTATGTCCTCAGTTACCTTGTTACTTTTAATTGATGAGCTTTATCTACTCTCACAAAGTTTTGAATGTAACCTGCAGTGGTTCAATCTGAATTATAACAAAATGACTTAGAGCAGTATTTATCCGCTTTTACAAACTTCATTAATCATAAGTTTTTTAATTCATGGCACTTTCATGATATTGCTTTAACACACCACATTAGAGGTCTATGCAAAATCATATTTTTATATACGTTGTCTGTGAATTTCCATGTCACATATCAAGTGTTGCTGAAAATATGAAGGGGGAGGAAACTCTTGTCAAAATCAACAGGACTAGTGAGAATGGTCCCAAAACTTGTTCACTTCAAACTTTATGATGCCTGAGGTGTCCTTGTATATGAGGTTCAGCCTGATCTTTATATTAGGCATGAAACTAAAGTCTCATTATTAAAAAGGTAAATTTTCTGAGTTTCTAACATTATAATGCTGTTTTTAATGGACAGGTGGGCTATTCTACAGGATATCAATAACTGTCTTTAGTTCCAGCTCCAACTCGGTGTCAAAAGTACACAACGTCATTGCGGAATGGGTAAGTTAAGTTTTCTTTCCTGTGTGATTACGTATATGAATCTGGTCCATCAGTGTTATCGGTTGGAAAACGAAAAAAATAGACTACCAAATAAACTCTTAATATGTATTCCCTAAATATCTTTCTATTATTGATTTGTGCAGTAGTGAATTCAGCTCTGTGGAACTGGGGCTCTTCAGCTCTATGGATATAATTTTGAAATGTCTCCACTTCTTAAGAAATGCAGATACTAGATGAGATTTTGAAACGTATGGACAAATCAGAATTGTCCACTGAAAGCGGTAGTTGTCTGAGTTCCAGCATCACTATACAGGACAAAATTTTTCTACCAAAATGCTAATATGGTTTTGAAATTATATGGTGAAAGAAATTATTAAAAAAGCCAGTGTTGATTTTTGTGAGGCAGTAAACTTTTCCAGTTTATCCTCATGTTCTCTACTTCAGAAGGCTTCTACCATGGATCAGTTGCTGAGGATTCTAGTAGTCTCTGGGTTTTCAGCCCATTTTAGTAGACAGAAGCTCCTTTCCAGGCCCTCTGGGTGGAGAATTCTTGAAGTTCTTGTCTCTGAAAGTTCTTCCTGTCTGAGTATAGATATTCTCTGTTCTTCTGACAGTTCACATAGTCGCACTCACACAATTTGTAAGTAGTCTTCATACAACTACTTACATGAAAATACATCATGAATATATGGCAACTGTATTTTGCTTTTAATAAACATGGAGCTTTCAGAAGCTTGGGGAACCACCTGTAGTAATCTACAAACCAGATATGCAGCCATCCACACCTGCCAAGGTTGTTCTCTTAGCATCAGTAGCCAGGCAAAGTACTTAAGTTGCTGAGCCAGAGAATCTGGAAAGGTGTCACTCGGCCCTAGCAGAGTATGCAAAAGTGTCTCTTGAGAGGAAAACTGAGCAGCTACTGTGCACTCAGAATAAATAGTACAGAGGTCTGAAAAGAAGATTATCGTAAGTTTGAAGACCTTCAGGTGAAAATTTACCTGGTAGCTTTGTCAGGAAATCTATTCTTATCAAAGTGTTCCTGAGAATTTAAGAGGGGAGAAAAGGAAAAGGTCAGTATCCTGTACACTCACCTATTCACTGTGTCATGACCTTATAGAGATTTCCCTCTGTCTATAAAAAACCCCACATTTTTCACTACCAATTGTACATGTAATACAACATTCACCACACTGAAATGTGAGAGTGTTGTCTTTGCTTTGCAAAGCTGAAGGGGATTTCTCAAGGGGCAGAAGGGTGAAATTCTAACTGTGCCTTAAGCAACAAAGAGCCCCAATAACATCTCACCATTCATGTGATCAATGTCTTCCTGTTTTTCAGCTGAACCGTACTTTCCAGAACTGGAATTACACTGTATATGTGGTCAACATCAGGTAAATTAAGGAGGAAGATGTTTATGCTGTATTCTTTTGGAGAATCAGCCCACTCTAATTTATGTCTGTTTCTTTTATAGCATCCACCCAGGCTCCATAAAAGAGGGAGCAAGAGAAAAAAGAAGTATTAAAAGGTAACATGTTTAAAGACATTTTCTCAATAGAGGCAACAGCTGCTATTACAAGTGGCTTTACAGGAGGCTTCATTGTCTATTATTGGATTCATTGTCTCTTATTTGGCATATGCTGCAAGTCTGTAAATATAGGACTGCTGACAATCAGAGTGCTCTGGATGTGCTTAGAAACCTAATACTGGTTATCATGTTTGTTTTAGGTTAAACTTCCTGACCTTTAAACCTTAACAGATCAATTTTTTCAGAGCTCAGGTTTCATCCATCACAGAACTGAGTAGAGATAGGATATTTAAGTTGTATGACACACCCAGCTTTCTTTAGCAACAAGCTGCAGTTCACTGATATCTGTCCACTGTCATTGCATTTGTTCTCTTTAACCAGAGCCTTTTGAGTTAATAGACATCATACTAGATGCAAAACACTGAAAAAATCATGTTAGAATTGAAAGCCAAACTAGTGTGAGTTAAACTATTTACCATATGCTCTCATTTCCTGACTTCTGCTGGGCTTTGAGGCGCTGGAGTTGGAACAACCTCAAAGGCAGCCAAAGAAAGTTAGATGGGTCACACCCCCTGAAAATTTGGCCTCTGGGGGTTTCTTTGAAAGCAGCAGGCTGATTTCTGAGGGATATATGGGGAGGGAGGAAATCTTAGGACCAAATTAAGGAGAGGAAACCAAAACATCATTAGTCTTATGAGGATGGGGCAATAAACAGGTATGGATGTATCTGTTTGCAGTGTAGGCAAAAGTCCCATAGAAAAGGACTTTAACTGCTGACTCTTGAGAACTGTAATGATAATGGTAGTAAAAACTGGGCTTTTTGGTTTCAGAGATAGGCCAGTATTGCCAATTTACCATCAGGAAGCAGCTAGTGGTGCTTCCAGTTTTTTTACAGTTTACCTAGATGTGAAAAGATCTGTAAAAGGTAGTATCTGCTTCCCACATAGCCACAGCAGAAAGACAGTTTTTATTGGCAAAACCATTTAACTGGTACACTGTAAGCCCAGTCTCTGAATGGACTATTTTGCTGCTTGAACTACATTTAGAGTAGGGTGTAGTGATGTGGGTAGAATTTTTTTTCCCACTTCTAAATGATATGGTTATGTCAGCAATTTTTCAAGTGGAGGCCATGCCTCAGGTCTTACCAACAATCCAAGACAGCTGAGGAATGTTAAGCTTTCCCCATCCTTATTCCTACACCTTTTATGAGGCTAGCAGCCTAGCTTGCACACCTGATTTCTTCTTGTCTCACCTTCCCACTAGCCCGTCCTCTGGATTTTTTTTCTTCTTCCTGTACTACTAAGAAGAGGGGAAGAGGGAGAAACTATTCTAGTAATTTCAATTTCCCTTTTCTTTTCCTCCCTTTTTGACATACAGTGAATGTGCCACTAAATTACTTTTCATAATGTATTACTCTTATGGGGAAGTAACCCCATTTCTATTTATTTTGCTCATCATAGACAATCTCAGAGGCAATAGAATTACGTGTTCATAATATGTCATGAAGTTTGTCAAGGGAGGCCCGGTCTAATGAGAAGTTAATCTCATAGGCTCTAGTGCACTTTGTGTCAAGGTCAAATGGCATTTTGTCATCATTCTGAATAATTTAGTATAAATGTTAATCATGTCACACATGTTCTCCAAATAATCAGGAGTGTTACTATGAAAACTTAGAAAACAAAAACTTAGAAAGCAAAACAAAAAAAAGGAGTCAAGATTCAGCCCAGCCTAAAAACCTCACTGTGTTAACACAGGGATAATTAAAAATTTAAGTGAGCTACATGAGAGGTGACTAACAAAAATTACACCTATTAGATTTATATGTATATAGGATCATATATACACAGTAATTTTTTGCCTTTTTTTGTATGTCTTTCATATCTTGCATATATTTTCATGTATCATTTACCTCTTACAGAAGAAACATTTGAGAAAAGTTGGTTAAAACAGCTTTAGGTCTTAGTTCTTCTGAGCATGTGTCTATGTTTTTACATCCTTCCCTCATGAAAAAAAAAAGAAGGATCAGCTTCCCTGTAGTCTAGTGTTCCTGGCTTTAATAACCAGACTGCCAGGTCTTTGAGGTTTCTAGACTTTGCGAGGAAGTTGAAGATCCAAAAACCAAACATTTTTTTGCTACTGCTTCCCATTTATTTCTTTCAAGATTCCTTGTTAGGCTTTCCACTTTCTTCGATTTTTCCTGTATAGGATTCTTAGGAAATCCTGCGTGACACTAGGGTAATATTTCAGAGTATAAAGAATTAATAGTTAAAGGACAGAAGTTCTTAATACCTGATGGAAATAATGGTAATTTCTCACTGCTCAGATGATCCACTGAAATGTTATGGCTATCGTATGGAACTTGCTCACAGTGTGATTTCATGCAGTTACTATTAATTAAATCTCCCTATAATTTATCTCTGTGAATTTACAAGTATTGGAAATTTCTGTGAATGTCCAAGTATTTTCTTATTTTTCCATTTTGGATGGTCAAGAACAAGTCTGTTGCAGTCTTAAGACATTATACTTAGTTTTTAAGTACTTCTTATTCTATTTACCTTAGTGTTCATCTGAACAGAAATTCACTCCACAGTTAAAATTTAAGACCTAAGCCATAACTATCATGGCCTTGTCTTTATCTTTTACAGAAGTTAACATATTAGTCTTAACTCTAACTCACTAAGCCTTATTTCCCTTTTCTTAAGGGAAAAGATCATAGCCTTCTTATTTCTAAGGCACTATCATAATTCTTAAAAATTGCTCTTTGAAAAGGTTTTTCCCCTCTTTACATGAATTCATATTCTTATCATTCAGATTACATATGTTTGTTTTCCTTTTCTTTTGGATTAGTATTTTACGCAGCACTAAACAAAAAACAAACCTAACAAAACAACCTTCCTGAGCCTTTTGTGTGCATTTTGCTTTGCTTCACCCTAATTCACCACACTGCTACCTTATCAAGGAACTTCAGTTGTCAGTCTCCTCACCTAGTCTTCTTGCATGTGAAGAAGAAAGAATGGTTAGAGAGAATGATTCAGGGAAGAAATAGAAGCTGGAAGTGGGAGGTAGGAAGGTGGCTTTTTTTGTCATGTTAAAAATAGATGTTTTCCAAAAAAATATTTTAAACCACACTGCATTCTGAAGAACAGCAAAACAGAAAAAAATTATTGAATTGTACTGTTGCTCTTTCATTGTTGTGTTCTATGAGCTGCAGAAATCCAAAGTACACTGTGCTTATTAGGCGTTTGTGTACCTGGTGATGAGAGACAGAGTGCCAAGTCCAAATGTGCATGTTATCATCAGCACCTTTAATACTGTGACATCTCTGGATGACAGCAGTATATATCAAGTTAATCCTTTGGTAGATTATTAACTACTTTAATAGACAGAATTTTATAACAGCTATATTTGACTTTGCGTTTAATTTTTGCCTCTGGTCATACTGTTTCCTTCTCTTAATGAGAGGGTAGATTCCTGTTCAAAATAGACAGGAATTCAGCATGGCCCATGGACATAGCTCCTTCTCTGTTCCCCATTGTTTTTGCACAAACCTTTGAAAGTTAAACCAATTTCTGGGGTTTATGTGGTTAAACTATAAATGTGTTTGTTTCTTTCATTAATTCTTTGCCTTTTATGACTCTGCAGCTTTGTTAAAGCTTCCTGTGACTGCTGCCTCTGCCTTTTCTCAGAAGGGCCCTACTGATCCTAGGTTTTGTCAGGTGACTATGTAGTGTTGCCTCACAGTAGGGGAGTTGGTCTTTCATAAGCAGCTCAGCTCCCCTGCTTCTCCTTTCTTCTTTTATTTTGCAAGCAATTTTGAGGATTCAAGCCCCAATTAATTTATAAACTTTTTTCCACTTAATGTACAAGTAAGTTTATGCTTTTTCCAACTTCCACTGCTTGATTGTCATAATTTTGGCCTATTTCTAGTGTTCACTTGTTCTACTATGGGAAACAACATTAATGTTAGTACTGTTAAACATCTCGTCCAAAGTAAAAACCACAGTGGTAGCCGTGGTGCATAGACTATTAAACCTAAACAGAAATCCTTTCTCTTAGGAATGAAAATAGAGAGAAAAGGAAGAAATCAGAACTTCCCAGGCCTAGTCCTGCTTTTTGAAGTTTGTGGGAGTTTTGCCACCAGTGTCAGTGAGGCACATTCAGGATCCTGCATGCCGTGTTTTTGGGTGTTGTTTTGCTTAATGTAAAGTTTAATGCCCTTGAATAGAAGTTACATTAATTAGATTGTGTAATAGTTTTAGGCAGGAGTTAGGAACATCTGAGCAGCATTGTTTTGCTTTTCTAGTCCTAAGTGAAGTGTTGGGCTTTTTACATTCTTTGTAGATTACTTCAAATTATTTGTTATAAAATAATTATGCCATTCTTGTTATAAATGAACATGTCTGTGATGTCTACTCCTGTTTCAAAAATCTTCCTGGTTTCTACTGGTGAGGTTTTAGGAACAACTTAGACCTGGCCCACCTCTACCCACTGCAACTTCAACTTTGGTGTTACTGTAGGCAGTTATGGACAGCCTTTACCATGGCTGAGAAACATTTGATAATGCCACATAATGTATATATTACATACAACATTTCTGTTTGAAAAAACAACCAACAAAGTGCCAAGCAGAAATCCTCAGGTTTCTCCACAGTGGCTTGCTGGCATCTTGTGTCCATGAAAGCCTTCATCACAGGTAGAGGATGTTGGGAATTCCTTTCAAGTGACTGAAGGATGATCCCTTCTTAATCTCTTGCCGAAGCTTCTTGCTCTTGGTCTAGCTTCCAGGTGCTTCCTTTATCTTTCCACTGGCTTTAACTAGATTTAATGTAGGTCTGACATTGTTAGATGCCATTTTTAGGAAAGTAGTGCATTGGGGAATGAGGAATGGGGAATGGGGGTTTTTTTCATCAGTTCAGAACATAGTTCGAGGGTAACCAAAAACTCATTTCAGCAAAGACCAGATGTTAAATGGGAGGGATTCCAGCCCTGTCTATTTTGTTTCTTTGCAACAATCTGTAATAATGAATAGCCTTCATACAAAGTTATCACATATTGTAAGTGCCTTCTGTTGAAAAACCATAATGATTGTATTCCCACACCAGATCTGCAAGGAGCAGCAAGGCCCAGTGACACAAGGGCAGGCACAGATGCATGACCATGGTACTTGCAACACTGTTCTGCTACAACAGCCATTAACTTAAAAAGGAAGGCTTAGGATACTTTAATAGTCCAAAAAGTAGCTGCAATTTTTAGTTTTGCGTCCTGAAATCTCAGGTTTTATATTTTAACTATAACATCACCTTCTCCTGAGAAAGGAAACTCTTTATCCTTGGCATTACTTTGAATGTCTGTGTTATGCTGAGTCATAGTTTTTTGCTCTTTGTTCTGAACATTTTAATAGTATTGCAGTCAAAATCACCTCAAGTAAAAATTTATCCACAACTCAGATGCTTTTATGGAACGCTTTTAGTTTCCCTCTACTTTCTTATTTATTTCTGTCTCATTCTGTGTGTTTTCTAGCATTTTGTCTGCTCTTTGTGTTGCATCTTCACCGAGTGCCTTATGCAATAGTCAGCTCTTTTTTTGTCTGTCTGGTTAATGTGAAGAGGTTAATACTGTTCACTGCCTGTGCTGCCAGTCTTGAGTTATAGCTACCCATCGCTGCTTGTCTTCCCAACAGAACAGCAAGACTGATAAAGAATTTAACGTTGACATCTTAAAACTTTTTAAAATATGCCAAGGTAGTTAGCAATGACATTCCCGGTGACGTTGAGTGGCAGTTTAGATTCCCTGTGTACTTAGCTTCTTTAAAAATGATTCTTTATATTCTTTAAATCAAGTAACATTAACTGTGAAAGAAATTAATAGTGATTTGTGAAACAGTTTCACAACAACAGTAATTCAGTTTTGGTTCAGCCTGTCTAGTACAACAGAAGGGAGAAATGTGCATTGCTAATTATCAACCACATCTCTTCAGGTACAAGACAGTCTGTGCTGCATGGTTCACATGGTTTGTTAATCCTTCCTTCAAGCTCCTCGCACCGCGTAGCAGTGAGACCACAGCCCGTGTGTAGGCACACTGTCCTGGAAAAGCTCTGAGTCACGCTGCCAGAGAATAAAGCTGGCTTTGTGGTACAAGCCATGGCAGTGCAGGCTCCACCACCGCCTCCTGTGCCTCTGATGAGGGTGAAGCTTAGTAAATTCCTCTCTCTGAGCCAGCTTAGCTCAACAGACCAGGACAAAGTGGGAGAAACACTGGTCTTGCCCTGTTTTCCTGCTTGCTCCAGCTGTCACCATTTCAATCAAAGAAAAGAGAAACATACTTATCCCCACTGTGTTTACATACACCATAGTCCATTTTTTTTTAATATCAGCTGTAATGCTGGAAGTACAGGTTACTGTAGATGATGTGTAATTTGTAATTGATTACTGTCATGAGAATCTATCTGCTTTTATATGGCACACAATAAATAGCAAATCTGGTAACACCAGCAGAGCATGGCAGTGTTGCCATCTATTTGAGTGTGGGCCTACTGTTTCCCAAATCGAGAATTTGTTCTTCACCGTTAAAATGTTTTCTTTCTGGGATCTGAGTGTGACAAAAGTGGAAGGAAGCACTCAGCTTCATATTGCGTCAGCTGTCAAGTTAAAAGGTATTTATTTACTTTGGGAAGCTAGCATGAGTCATTCTGAGAAGTTTATAGACATTTTTTTCATCATATTATGGAGTAGGCTCTTATTATACAGTATACATGACTTGCAATCTAGGATTTTCTCAGAAAACAAGTAATAGATTGGTTTAAGAGATTATTTTTGTCAGCGCTTCTTTATCAATACTTTCCTCTATAATTTTTCAAGACAACTGCAACCAGTTCTACCTTATCTATCATTATACAATCTGTTTTGTTACTATTATCCCACTGCACAGTTATAGATACTAAATACCATTTTGGTTTGTTGGGAGTCCTGAAACAGGCAGTTTAACAGTAGCAGTGACTGTTCAGAACTTTTGTTTTGCAGCCAGAGTGCTGAGGTAGGGAGTGGCATCAATATATTAAGTTTTCCTCTTCTGAAGTAAAGGGAATAGACAAGTCAAGCCAGGATCTTTTAGGAAAAATGGTTCAGTGCCAGGAGACTTGGGCTGAGGTACTGAAGGGCTGAAGGAATTGGCAATCGCGTAGGCAATTTCCATGCTCCTGCTAAAAATAAATGCCATAATAAACTTGGGCTTTGTAATTTATCCGAGGTATACAGCAAAAGCCTACTAATGCATATCTACCCTACTAGATACTATTTGCCATTTATGTGTTTAACATTCCACAGAGACAAAAGGAATGTTAGGAGGAACTCAAATGTTAGTAGGAACTCAGTGTATCTGGGAGCAGGGCAGGAGCAACCTGGCCAGGAACAGTTGTCATTTCTCTGCTAAAATACATCCACTGGGAAAAGGGCAAGCCAAGCCAGCAGGTGGTCACATTTTTATCTTTCGTCTCCAGTAAGATGTTACCAGTAAAACAGTAAATATGGCAAGAAAAAAGAAAAGTGTGCTGGTGTTCAACAACAATAAAAGTAAATAAACAACCAGGGACTGTGTATATTTACTTACTTATTTATTTACATCTGCAAAAGTTAAATGTGTGGAGTATTTAGTTCACATTTGTAATTTCTTTATGAGGTTTGGACTTTGCTTTTCTTTTTTGTTCTGGTTTTTTTTTTCCCCTGGACTGAGAGTTTGTTTTCTAATGCCAGTTGTTTTAATGCCATTTCACTAATGAGAGAGTACTTCAGAATTATGGTCTGGAGTTACTTAGTTTTCAGAATGATGCCTGACAGAAAGAGGGTTAAATCTGCCATCTTGGGGCAACATCTGTACACTAAGCTGTGGTTTTATACTGTACCAGATTAGGCACCTCTGGAAAGTACAGTCCTGAGCTGTCATGGTGGGGATGACTTTCTGGAATATTTTTTTTGAGTTGAAGTCCTTGTCTGTCTAGAAGGCAGTACTTGAAAACCTTACTAGCCCTCTTCAGCACTCCTATAGCTTTTTTGTGCTTCTTTCTGTAGATCACAAGACCCTTTAGCTGACTATTGCTTTCTTGCACAGGGGGCTGCAGGTGAAGGCAGCTCTGATCAGTTTGTGCTGTGCTCACAGTACGAGTGCTGGCAGTGCTGCTGCTTCCCAGGCTGCCAGGAGTGGCTCATATACTGCGAAGGTCTGTCTTTATTCAGGCTGATCGGTATCGAAGGGCAAGGCTAAGATGAAGACAGACTAAAGCAAGTTTGCTTTTTCCTTTTTTTCACATTTTGGCTTGCGTGGAGATCCAGTGTTCCATACTGGCGTCATGTCCTACTAGCCAGAGCCAAGCAATGCTCTTGGGTACCAACATATTCTCATCTCCAACAAGTGTTTCTTTGTGTCCCAGGAGGAAATTTCTGGGCCTTCCACTGTGGGCTTATTTCCTTTGTCCTGCTAGAACTGCTTTGCTGTTCATGATTTCCCTTCCAGAAAAGCTATGTTTTTGGACAAGGGTGGGGACTGTTTTATTTCTCTCACAGGAAAGAGACTTGGGCACTTTGAACTACTTCTTATGCCCAAGAAAGTAGCAGTGGGCCACAGTACAAAACAACTATTAGTGCTCAAACTTGAATCACTCATCTGAGCAACTCGACTTTCGTAATTACATCTGAAAGCTTCAGAAGTGTGTCAGGGTGTTTCTCATTCCATTAGAATCTAGGGATTTAAGTGTTAGGCATCAGTTCTTTGTTAATTTTCTAGTCTTCCTCTGTAGTCAGTGTAGAGGTAAATCCTCTGGAGGTGGGATGAATCAGCTCTTAAGTTTCTCAGCCATCAGCAACCAGATTTTTAAAATTAATTAGGGCCCATTTAGAACTCACAAGTCTATGGTTTCATCTTTTAATATCTTTTAAAATAATCCAACTCTTCTGAAAACATTTCTTAGCTCTTTTAATGATATGCTTCTTTAATGGTAACTAGAAGATGAAATTTCCCAACCATATTTTCTTTTTGCGGCCTTACATATAAAAATAATTTACAGATAATGTGCAACATTGTGTTGGTGGCACTGTTCAGAAAACCAGAATTTGTCAGATATTTTTATTTCCACATATTTGGCCTCTGCTGTTCTGACTCAAACACTTGGATAATTTTCCTTGCAGTTTTGGTGTTTTGGCTCTTCTGGTTTATAATTCTACCAACAACATCAATTTAGAAGAGGAAGACATCCGACAGAAGCTAATAAGTAATAATCGAACCATAGAAGAAGGATATAAACTTCATACTGTGGATGTTGATCCAGTGGGTAAGTAGTGTTCGGCTTCGTTACGCAACAAGTTTTGTTTGCTTGTCTATAAATAAGCATCTTCTGCGTTAAAATAATCACACATTTCCAAATGGTATGACTGTTTTGAGATTTTAAATTGTCCCTATAACTTCATTGTTCCACTTATCTCAGAGAGCTGTGGTCAGGATATCATTTTAACACAAACATAGTTGTCCAGGTTGCTTTAGTCAGTGTTTTGCTGTCTGGTTCAGAGGCTGGGACAGTTCCTGACAGCTCCTCTGGTAGTTTGAGGATAAAAAGCTATGTTTTACAGCCAGAGCTAAAATGACCTCCATTTTGGACCACCAAGGCCCCTCATCTGCACTTTTCAATGCTGTTTGGGCTCCTGCCAGCTGCCACCCTTAATCTATCTGTTTTTAGCTGTCATCTTTTCCCGTTCAACTACTACCAGTCAAAGATTACTCTTCCTTTGGGAGGGAGGAGGTGGAGGCTGTTGGGGTGCAAATGGATGCAGGATGCATGTTCAGCTCTTTCCGTTGAGCAGCAGCAGTATATATGATCTCCTGTTACCCACTCCTCTATTGCCACTCTATAGCAAACAACCAAGAGTTTAATTTGAAGACAGTTTTGTGCTGTAGACTGATTGATGTGCTGAGGACAAGAAATGGAAGATGGTTAGGTGGAGAAATTTACTGTTAACAATGTTATTAACACTCATTTTTACAGAAAAATGTTTAGCTGAAGAAAACCCTCCAAACTATTTTTGGCCAGATACCAGACCCACTGTGACCAACTTCACATTTTGCCATGGGAGCTCAGTTCAGACTGCATCAAGAACCTGGTAGGTGTTCAAATGCCTTAGAAGCTGAGTTGCTTCAGATGCAACTTTCTGGTTATATAGTTAATCTACATTCTCCATAATGGTTGCCATTGGCTGGTATTGTGTTTCAGGAAGATGATTTTTTTACTGTGAGAGATTTTATGGATGCATTAAGAGTATGTACTTAATTGATAAGAAAAAAAGGCTCATCTACCACTCCTGTAGGGCATACTGAAGCCCAAAATTAATACACGTTCGAAGTTACTATAAAAACAGTATCTTCTTACATAATGAAACTGCTTTATTCAAGTCATAGAATCATAGAATGGTTTGGGTTGGAAGGGACCTTTAAAGGTCATTTGGTTCCAACCTCCCTGCCACGGGCAAGGACACCTTTCACTAGTCCAAGTTACTCAGAGCCCTTTCCAGCCTGATCTTGAATACTGTCAGGGATGGGGCACCCCCAACCTCTCCACGTAACCTGTTCTAGCATCTCACCACCCTCAAAGTAAAACATTTCTTCCTAATATCTGAAACCTAATCTCTCTCAGTTTGAAACCATTCACCATTGTCCTAGCACTACATGCCCTTGTAAAAAGTCCCTATGAAGATCTCTTGTAGCCCCCTGTAGGTGCTGGAAGGCTTCTATAAGGTGTCCCCTGAGCCTTCTCTTCTCCAGGCAGAACAACCCCAAATCTCTCAGCCTGTCTTTATAGGAGAGGTGTTCCAGCCCTTTGATCATCTCTGTGGCCTTCTCTGGACTTGCTCCAACAGGTCTACATTCTTCTTATGTTGGGGGCCCCAGAGCACTCCAGTTGAGGTCTCATGAGAGCAAAGGGGCAGAATCACCTCCCTTGACCTGCTGGCCACACTGCCTTTGATGCAGCCCAGGATACAGTTGGATTTCTAGGCTGCAGGCTCGTATTGACAGGTCACATTGAGCTTCTCTTCAACCAACATCCCCAAATCCTTCTCTTCGAGGTTGCTCTTAATCCATTCTCCTGCCAGCCTGTATTTGTTCTTGAGATTGGCCTACCCATGTGCAGGACCTTGTACTTGGCAGTGGTGTTTATGTTACTGAAACCAAAGCTTTACATTTGCTACCACTCCACTACTACTATCTCCCATGTGTAAGAAATAGAATAAAATTCTATGAATTTGAGATGTGTATTTGGTTTAGTCCAAAACATCTCATCTCATCAGGGGAAAGTAGAAGAAATCATGAAACAAACATTTTGTTAGTAGTTAGTCATAACTGAAGGTGGGGATAATCTTATACTTAAAGATTTGAACTTGTGTTTTTAAGGTTTAGGACATATTTTCCCTAATGTAGTCTTTCTTTGCAAACATCTACAAAAGACTTTGACTCGATATCTCTATTTCCCATTTGTGAAATGGGAATATTATTACTTCCATTGGTGTATTACCAGAACACTATGGCTTTGATCTCCTTTGAGTGCCTTAAACATGGTTATGACAATGCAATATTAATTTCCTCAGTATTTAGGATGATTACCATTAAAGGCAATATAGTAGTCTTATCCGCCCACATTGCATCTGCAACATGTTCTGAGAAGACCAGATCTCTTACTTCTTGAAAACAGTGTGGCAACATGGATATGAATCAGCTTTGAGGTTTTGTGCCAAACAGGAAAGCAACCTGCCTTATATTTAAATAAGTCACTTCCTCAGCCTCTCAATCTTGTACAAGAACTGATTCTGATTGACCAACTTTTGTTGTAGAGTGAGTAATACAGAAGTCAAATTGGTTTTATGTCAGAGCTTCAAAATCATTAAAAATTAAGGTTTCTGGCCTTTGCTGTCCCAGTATTGCTTATCTTTATTGCTTATTTGTGGTCTACACAATAGCATTGATTGTCTGTATACAGCACTTCTCCTAAAAAAATACTGTGTTTTGCCCTTTGCTGTGCTTTCCTTCCCGCTGACTCCACTGGCTTTTACCAATATGGAGCATTGGTGGGATGTGTTTCAAAAGAAGAGGAAGCTCTTTTAACAGTTTCTTCTAGTCCGTACATCCCACAATAGAAGGTTAACTGCTAGTGTGCTGTTACAATAAATGTGATCAGCTGAGAAATAATGTTATTTTATCATGTGCTGAGTGAAAGGATAAATTTTTCCTATTCACCATCCTGCCTTTGCCATGCTATGGTAACATGATTGTCTTTAAAGAAAACTGAGAAAAAAGTGTGTTTAATTATGGAGCCCTTTGTCACAAGGTGACAAAGATGATTAAGGGCCTGGTACATCTCTGTTGCTAGGAAGGGCTGAGGGAGCTGGGCCTTTTCAGCTTTGAGAAGAGGCAACTGAAAGGGGACCTCATCAGTGTCTCTCAGTATCTGAAGGGAGGGTGTCAGTAGGATGGAGCTAGGCTCTTCTTGGTGGTGCCAAGCAATAGGACCAGAGGGAACAAACAGAAATGAATGCACAGGAAATTCCACCTGAATATGAGGGAGAACCTCCTTACTGTGACTGTGACCAAGCACTGGAACAGATTGCCTAGAGAGGTTGTGGAGTCTCCCTCTCTGGAGATATTCAAGGACCATCTAGATGCGGTTCTCTGCTGTGTGCTCCAGGATGACCCTGCTTGAGCAGGCAGGTTGGACCATACGACCTGCTGTGGTCCTTTCCTTCCAACCTGACCCATTCTGTGATTCTGTATTTTGCTATGGTAAGGGTTTAAAAAAAAAAAAAAAAGGAGTCTTTATATCTGCCCCTTACTTTGGATCTAGATCTGAAAGTGACTTGCCCTAGTTTTCGCAGATGGCATAATTTATATCTTCACATAGCTCCTCTGCATGTTCTTCTGAGAGGTATTATGGCTTGCAGTTGACTTGATCAAAGCCATTTACTTCAAGGATAAATTATAGAAACGGCACCTGAGTGGCCATAAGAGGGGCATAATAGTTTGTGTTAACATTTGGGTATTTCCTGGAATAAAAGGCCAGAATTTCCATTGAAGCAGTTTGTCAAATCAGTATAGGAATCAGCTGGTAATTTGTCCAAAAGAACTAGGGTTTCTCTTAGCGCTGTCACTTAATCAATCACATACTTCTACTCTCAAGTATTCATATTGCGTTTCACGAGGGGCCACGTTGCTAGCAATGTTGTGAACTGGGAAGAGTGGGCCACTGTGACAGCTACATAGGAATTATGTAATATGTATGTAATCTTGTTACTACATTTCATGTGAATTTTGTCATTTTTCCTCTTTAGCTATTTGGGTCTGCAGAATTATACATCATACTGGGGTCAGCCTGATCTCAGAAATTGCACAGGTGGGTATGCTGATGTTGGTCTTCTGCCAAAGGAATACTGTGGTAGACTTTGATTTCTGCTTCCTATAAGGAAGTTACATTAAAGAAGAATATCTTTCTTCCTTATGCTAAGTTGTTTAAAATTCTTTCTAAATAATCTGAGTAAATAATTAAACTCTGAGGAAGGGCACCAGGTTCAATTCAGCTCACCCATTCAAAGCTCTGAATATGAATTACTGAAATAAATCAAACTCTTCAGGCAATTTAAGCAACAGTAGATGAGGGTGGTATCTTGCCTCTATTTGATATTCAAGTTAGGACAAATTTTTAAATGTTTCCAATGCCTGTAGCTGCCAAGGGGAAATACGCCCACTCTCTTCACTGGACTTACAATCAGACATTTTCAGATTTATTCTCAGTTTGTAAAATACCCCTTGATGTCACTCTGGCCATAAAGGAGTAATAAAATAACAAGGCCACTATTTTATGGCCCCCTTTTTAGTGCCAGAGCTAGTGAAGAGAATTATACTCTTGTGCGTATTTCAGAACACCTACAAGCAAGCTCCTGTTCTGAACTGCTTTCTTTTAGAAGCTTCTTTTTCTTTCTTCATTGATAGAGGTATCCTAGGGAGCCTGGCTTCGTAACATAGTTGATTGAGTACTTGCTGTCAGACTATATGAAAACATCATGTCATGTAAAATAAACATTCTAAAGTAAATGTACCAAAAGCTGTATTATAAAAAAATGGCATTAAAAACCCACAGCCAGTTGCAGACTGAAGAAGGCTGATATTTCAAAATCTTACTTGCGAATTCCAATAAATCTCAAATATTTTGATATTTTAAAAGGTTAGCATTCACATTAGTTTTTGTCTAGGTGGCATTGAAATTACAGTTTAACATGTCATTTACACTAGTGTTTTGCCATTGGACACACTATAAAACTTTCCTTACCAGGAAGATTCTTCTCGTGAAATTTCTTGTGTGTCATACTTGCCAGCCCACTGATGAGTAAGAGAACCAGCCTCTGAAAGAACTGAAACATTTGCAGTGGGGTCAGACTTTCATCACAAAGCTTAAAAGAGTGAATACTCTTTCAGTAATAGCGAAAGAGTAAAACTATTTTTCCCAGTGGAAAAAAAATAGACTTTTTGTTCCTTACTTATTATTTCAATCAGCTTTTTCAATAATACTTTTGATTTACAAACTCAAATCAAAATAAAGAAAAGAAGAACTCAGCCGATGAGGACAGTATATAATCAGCAGGTTCTACATACTTTTTTCATAAGATTATAAATCTGACGAAATGATAAAATCTTATGTTCATTCCCAGTACCATGGAACATTCTCTAGATTTCAACAATGTGAATAAAAACTTGTATTTCTGGATTACTTCAGGACTGTAATGCATTACTTTCTCTTTTTTACTTGACTGTATGCTTACAGAAAATGCAGCTGATATAGCCAATCAGCTTCTGAATCTCACCGGTGAAGGGCAGCAGCTAACCTCAGACAAAGTAAATGACGTTGTGCAGAAGCTCAAAAAAATTGTTAACGATGAAGAGATTGATGAATCTCTGGGTTCTACTGTGGTGACGATTTTTTCCAATATTCTAACCAGTTCAGATAGTGTATTGGCAGCTTCATCTTCAGAGTAAGTATTTCTTCATTTGAGATAAGCTTTTGAGAGCAACCTGCAAGGCTGTAAGGTTTCATCCTTCCATAAATAGACAAATGATTGTGGCACAAAAATCAAACTTGTCTGATTTTCATCAAAAAGAACTTTCCAAATTAGATACACAAATATTTATTCTTGTACTAAAATTAATGTGCATGACCAAGACAAAGTGTTTGGATGGAAAAAAGGAAAGCTTCTGATACATGACAGAGCATAGATGTAAGTGTTGTTGAAAAATTATTTCAGGACCAGTGATATATAGTCAGATAGTTTCTGTCAGTCAAAAGCTTTTGTTTTAGAGTAATTTAATTTCTGTTTTTAGGGCTCTAAAAACTATTGATGCCTTGGCTTTAAAGATCCATTTCGCTGGACCATCCATGAGTATTTCAACACGAAATCTCGCACTTGGAGTGTCTTCTATAAACTCGACTTCATTCAAAGGTGGTTCTTTCAGTGTCAGTCCACAGAATAATGCATCTGATTTCCAGGTACAGAACAAGCAGTTGTATTTGAACGGGAAATGTGCCTGTTGTTCCAAGTGTGTTTACTGTGGTTCCTATAAAAACAGTTACAACTCCCAACTCTCCCCCTGCTTTCTATTTCCTTTTTCCTGCAATCATCCAAACAGATTAATGTAGTATTTCCTTGAATGACAGGAAACACAGATAAACTCACATTCCATGCAGATAAAAAGTAATTTGCTTAGAAATCCAGAACAACCTGACCCTTTTTTAATTTTGTGAGTTTTTTTATTAGTGAAAAAGGAAAATAATCTTCCACAGTCTCCTGTATTATCCATTGTACGCTAGCTAACAATTCCATTGATGCCTTTCAGCTTTAGAATAAGACTCCTAGGTGTAGGTATCTACATACAGATTTCTTCAGATACAATAGGTCTTCAATCTTCCAGTATAGTTTTAACACTTACTGCTAAAAGAGTACTGACTGACCCTGTTGTCCACACATAGGTTGATAGGCTTGTACCATTTAGGAATGTCTGAGGTGGTTCAAGTCGTTTGTGTGGAGCTTGGTCAGCCTAGACATTAAAAACAAAAGAAACAGATCGCTCCAAACACAGGAAGGTCTCCAGTGCTACAGCATCTAGACAGGCTAGTATAGTTAAGATATTTATTGTCACCTCAAAAATACTTTTTCTCTTCCCCCCCGCCCCAAATAGAAAAAATCAGACATCTGAAAGTTTGAGATAGAATTTGAGAATCACGTGAGCACCTATAGGATTTTTCAAAGGTTCTTTGGAAATCTGTAGTGATGACATGCTAAGAGTTTAAATTTCACTGTGTGCCTAACTGCATCTTATGGCACCTGAATGCTTTCAAAAGTGCAGTACAATGTTTTGGGGGGGTTTTTTGCAGTTAAATAGAAAGTTTGTGACAATGTAATCTCAGTTCCCTGGGTATTTAACCGTTCAAGTTCAGTGAGCCTTACTTGGAGAAACACACAGAAAATATTACACAAAAAGAGAAAAAAAATCTACTGTCATTTGGGCCAGAGGAACCAAAACTGAATTCAACAATACATGTTACTATGTAAACAGTTGAAGACTAATCTTTAAAGTTCTAAGAGACTAAGAATAATTTTAAAAAGTATAAGTAACATAGTAGGCTTCAGGCCTACCATGTATATAGACTTAGGATGTATATAGACTTAGGATCTAAACTCAGATGCTGGTTTAAAAAGATACAAATACATTTCATGTAATTGAGTTTTCACATATTTCTATTCATAGGAATTTTGGCTAAAATTTCTTTGAATCAATTTTATCAGAAATTTTTGATGATTTTAAATCTACTTTTGTTTAGTTCACATATTACTTAAGCTCCTCAATAGCTGTTTTCAGCTTTGTTTTCAAAGGAATGTGTATCCTCCAGGTTTCATCTTTTATTTATGGAAAGAGGAAAGGAAAAATTCTAAAACCAGGTTTTGGATGTTGGCTTGTATAACAAGAATTACCATCTGTGGCTTGAGGACATCCAGGAATCTTCTCATCCTGGAATCATTTATTACAGCATTGCCTAAATAATCATAAAACCCAAACTCCGTCAAAGTATTTATAATGTTCCTATTGGAACATGAGTTTCTTCTGAGGCTTTCACATTTCAAACAGCTGATTGAGAATTCTTAGCATCCTTCCTACTAGAAAAATCTTCAGCAGCTGTGGTCACCATTTGTATTTTCCATGCCTGTCAGGAAAGATACTTGCTATCCCTCCTGGAGGGAGATTCCCTTGTGAAAGCCCAGGGTTTTCACCACTGATGTGATCTTCTATCCTGGGCTCATCAGGGAACAGTAAACTCTTCAAGCTATATGTCAGAATGTTTCCAGATTTTATTTCCTTTTTTTTTTTTTAAGCAGATATCTAGCAAAATTATCCATGGCAATTTGGAAAGATTCTATTTCAGTCCCCTGTGTCTTTATGTTTCTTGCCAAGCCTTTGACTAAGTTAGATTTTGGTGATTCATATTATTAAATTGTTCCTGTAATATATCCATGCTTCTTTATAGAAGTCTCTTCCACTCTATTTGCAGACAATGCCTGGGACATCTTTGTCACACACGCACTTTCTGTTTACTGTAGCAGAATTACCCTCTAAAAACCTGTTTTTTAACTACATCTATCCCTGTCAGGAGATATCTATGAACCACTTCTGACTGATTTACCACAGTGTTTGTTATTCACACTAAACCAGTGAATAATCTGTCAGTAACCTATGACTTTTAACTTTCTATTAGCTAATGATGCTTTTAGAATCAAGTATCTGATCGTGAGAGGCATAAATACATGACCAGGATGCTGCTGGGGAAATCAGGAGTGTGAGTTTCCATATCTCACAGTAAAATTCTTAAATGCTTGTCCTGTAGAGCCATTGTGAGACGGCTTGTTCCCCTTCCTTTGATGGCTACGGTGGCACACCTTGAGTATGTCATGGTGGGAAAGCGTGCAGTCATAGAATTGCCAATGAAATGCATGGTTGCATGCTCATTTATTTCCTACTCACTTGCAACATCCCTGGGTCACTGTGGGCTTTTAGATGTCTTGACACGTTGGCAGTGTGTATTAAATCTATATTGATGGCAGAAAGTGTCTTTTTTTTGTGCTATATAGCGCAATAAATATAGATGGGTGACGCTAATAATTATTTTAAGATCTCCTTTTTATAATAGAGAAACTATAAAAGCTCATAAGAGAATTATTTCAGATATGTGGATCAAGCCAACTAATATGACTTAAGAAAGAAGAATTCAGAGCATATTTTTTTGTTCTCAGCATTGTTTCCTATGAGAAAAAGTATTCTTGAAGGTTACTGAAAATTATTATGACTGCCGTTATTGCCATCCATTATATCCAATTCATCATTATAGCTGTCGAGGAGTTTGTTTCTTTGTTGGTTTTATCTAATACATTTTGGTAGCACAAGGCCGATCTCATTCTGGAAAGGTGGCAAACCTCCCAAGCCTAAAAAAAAAAATTATTTATTGCATCAACTCTTCCACAGACACAGGTCTTATTAGTGTTGATTGATTCTAGACCCATGTTTAGATATCTCTGTGTAAAGATGTGAACCCAGTTGTGGACAACAGATGGTTTGGTTTTTGTTTGAACATGTTCCTCTCTTGTTTTATTTAACAGATAGATTTTGACAAGGATCAGACAAGTGCCTTTGCTTCTGTTGTTCTACCACCAAGTTTACTGAAGAATTTAAGTCAAGATGAATTTGAAGTTATATCCAGGGCTCAGTTTACTTTCTTCAATAAAAATGGTCTCTTTCAGGTAAACATTAATGTGTTTGAAGTAATTTCAGATAGTGTTAGTCAAAGCCAGCTGCTAAAAGTTTCCTGTAGTATAATCATTTCACAGCATTTTGTGAGTTACAGGAATTAAAAGATGATACCAAATGTAGGCATTAAAGACAGTCTTCTGTTCAGAGTGACAGTATAGTTGAAGTGCCCAAGATGGGTTAAAGGCTGTGATTTGACTGCAAATTCCTGTCAAATGTAAGATAAACCTTTTCTCAGGGTAATCTGTGGAAAACTGTATCCCAGCTGCTTATCATCAAAGGAAAGTAGCGTGTCCTCTTAAAGGGCATAACTTGTGTTTGAATGCATTAATACAAGTCCTTGATGTTCAGTGGAGCCAGGTTCTTTTTTATCAGAGGGGAATTTGGCCTGTAACACTGCAAGTACTCTCTTTTCCTTGTAAGAGTTGGTTAGTAATCATATCCAGCTGACTACTCTATGTTCAGTTGGAAACTCTGGGCTGATGGTCAGAGAACTTTTGTTTCAATATATACTATTTTTGTTTCAATATATACTATTTTTTTCATGCCTGTGTTCTCATAAGCTCACCATATTTTAATAGGGAATAAGGGTGACAATACTTGCACCTGAAAACTAAAGGTACTCAGGTAGATTTGATTTTTTCTTTTTTGGGTCCCATCAAATAGTAATAGTAAATAGTGCCTGCATGGTAGATGCCAAAAAAAGTAGGAAGAGTTTGCAACTTGAAAAACAGAAAACCAAAACCATATCTATTTTGAAAAAAACAAAAAAGTTAATTAAGAAGGAAACATTGTTTCATGGTGAACTGTAGAATGTGTCTCAGAAGACTTGAGTTTGTTTTCCCATCAGTATTTTAAGTGACCTTTGGCTCTCGTGCATCCGCACAACTCTGTAGTATTGTATTGTCTCTATATTATCGTTTTTATTGGCAGTGTATCCAGATTCATCAGATAATCTAGGCAAGAAAATACACATGACCCGCAGTTGCCTTCTGAAATACACCACAAAGTATCTTTAACTATTTTAAAATGTATTAATTTTAGGCCTGCTTTTGAGAAAAACAGGATAGTATGTTTGATTAAAAAAACCAGAAGAATACAGATGGAGTCTTGTCACTATGGCATAAAATCATATAACATTAGCATGTGTCCTTTAGTAGTTTTAGAATGTGTTTCTAAGTGATACTTAATAAGCCATTGAAAAGGAAAAAAACGGGAAAAATTGCATCTGAGTTTGCAACTAAAATGCCTTTCTTTTTTTGTGTTTTTCAAACTGTTCATGGGTAGTACAATCAACACAACTAAAAATGTGTAATCCTCAAATTTTTAGTAGAGTCTAAAAATAAAGGAAGTTAAAAAAATGGGGGTTAAAATAAGGCCTACAAATAAATTATTCCACATGCTATCTCAAACCCAGGAACTTTATTCATTAGAATAAAAGAATTTCATAGATACATTTATTTCAATTGCACTTAAAAATAACCCAAGTGCTCTTAGCTGTATTCCTTATGAGTAGTCAATGTAACAGTGAAACATTGTACTTTACAGTACTGGAGGGGTTTTTTTTATTGCAACTGAGAGAATTCAGAAACCTTTATCTTGTCATTCATTAAAATCTGATGGTTATATTGCCTAGAAGACTATATAAAAGCTATTCAGTGTGGGATTTATTTCACCAAAGGGAGATGTTTTCCATGTACACATCAGTGCCTGAACTGTTGTCCAGAAGCTGCCTTCAAAACTACTCAGTGGAAAAGAACGGACACCGTTGAGGTGTAACATATCTTATCCCAGTGCAGGACTCAGCATCAGTTCTCCAAAAAAAGGAGCAATTGCAATTTGAGATATTCCAAGATACAAAGGTACTGACAGATACGGCAGTGAACCTGTAAGAGATGTGACATCTTCTGCAGTAGCAGCTGGAGACTGGGCAGAATACCCTAAAGCCTCAAAAATGGACATGTATTTTTAGGCAAGTTGTTTTTTGACCTAGATGTATAGAATAGGTACAGTGAATTATGCCCTGGATGTGCCAATTTCCTTTCATTCACTATGTTAACACTAGAATGGTGTTTTCCCTTAATTTAGCTGATTAAGTAGTTACCTGTATTTTACTTTAATACACACATTATTTCTATTCCTTTCTAAGGATAAGTAAGAATATATTAAATTGCCTTCCCTAGAGAGACCAACTGGTATTTATTTCTAATTTTTCATATCTGCTAGAGACACTATCAACTGAAACCTGTAGAAATACGTCCAAGGATTTCCATAGAACCGATCAGATGTTAAAATTTAGGTGGTAGCCAAGAGGTTTTGTCTTGTTTAAATGCTCAAGAATTGTCTATATATTTGGATTTTCTTTCCTCTTTGATGTTTAAGGTTTTAGGAAACTTTGTTACAAGGCTTGAGCAGAATCTGAAATACTGCTTCTGAAAATTCTTGGATATGGTTTTTAAGAAATGAAATAATCTCAGGATAATGTGCACTTAAAAATCTTAAAAAGCTGTTCTGTCTCTCATGAGTGGAGGGATCTCGTGAGCCCGGTGCTGAGCTGATACCTGACATACATCTTGTTAGGTTAATAAAACCCCTAGACAGAAGGAATCAAGGGTTCAGGAATTTGACAAACCAGATCTTGGGAGGGAAAGTGAGTGACAATAGGCTTCATTTGACCTAAGACCTGCAACAGGCTTCCCAGCCAGGCATGTAACTATGCAGGTTTCAATGGAAGCTCATAAAAAAAAATTAGTATTTCCATTTTAATAAATAATCAGTTTCCAAGGAAAACTTCTCAGTTGGAAGACTCTTAGCTGCAGGTTAAAAATAGTATTGCTCAGTCATAATATCAGAATTCTATTTAAATTCCCATCAAATAAGACCTTGCAGAAAATACTATCTCCTTCAGTATGAATTTGTTTACTTCTTCTTAGTCATTCATTTTAAGATGGAGGATGATTTAGCAAACATACACAGGTTATTCTCTAAAAAATTTTCATCTACTCAAAAGGATAATGTTGACAGTAAGAGAGCTAGTTCGTTCTTCTGTAGGGAAATGAGCTAATCATATCATGAGTTGTTATCTGCCACATTGTTTGAGTTATAATTTTGCTTGCCTTCTAACCTCTCTCTATAATTGTGCCTATGTATATTTATGACTATAAGGAAAATAGGGAAAATTCCATGAAGCTAACCCATAATTTGATTTTATAAACATAATGTTCTCATGTTGTGTAATCAAAAGTACAGAAATGCTGACAACTTACTTATTCTGGCACGCTGCAAAAATGAAACTATGTACTCTGGCTTTTATGTTATGTGCTGTGTAAGCATTTATTATATTTTTCTTAATCTTTCAAAGGATGCAGAAAACCCCGCCAATTTAACCAGTTTTGTGGTGGCATGCAGTATTGGAAACTTAACCATTCAGGATCTTCAGGATTATGTGAAGGTTACAATCAAGCATACCAAAATTCAGGTAAAACAAGACTGATTATTCAGAGGAACAGGAATGCAGAGTGGATATGGTAAAGGCTAAACATAAAGCCTGATTTATTGGGATGGATTTTGAGTAAGAACATAAATGGAAATTAAAAACTCTAGAACAAAAGCACATAAGAAAAAAGTAAAAACAAGAAACCTCTCCCATCCTCATGCATTCACACTCCATTCACGGTCTAAGAATTACCTGAAAAACTATTCATTCTGTCCCTCAGAAGCAATTTCTCTGCCAATAACTAAGCAAAACCTCTGTTCACAACCATGGTTTTGACCAGGGACATGATTTCTTACACTGGAACTTTAGAATTACTTAAATTCTTTGATCAAATATTAATTGTTTTTTTAATACTTCCCCGAACTATTTTGTTGTCATGTGGTTTTCAGCAAAGGAGGAATGGACAGAACATGTTGTTAAAAGATGACTACAGCAAATGTAGGGAAATAGAGACCTTTTGGCACATACTGTTTCAGTTAAAAATTGGGTGAGCTTGACTCTGTTCTCAGACACGTTGTCAGTATCTAATCCAAAAGAGGCAATAGCACTAAAGATGTTAAAAAAGAAAATGTTAAAATTAATACCAAAGTACATTGTTTGTGTAAGAACCTGGTTTGTAATTTTCACAGTTCTGTTAATTTTATCTTGCATTTCATTACAATGAATATTTTAAGGTGAAGTAAAAGAACCTCCACTTGGGTTCAGCAGCCATTTGCATGTCATCAAGGATGTACATAAAGGATTCACAGAGAAACCCTAAGAAAGTGAACAGTAAAAAATATTTAGATTCTATAGAGACATACTCAAAGGTAACTTCACTGAGACAATAAAACTTCATTGTTCTGAGGATGTGGAAAAGGAGCAGTGGAACAGTGCAGAGAAGCAGTGCTCTAGATTTTAAAATCTGGGCAAATCTGTCTTTCTAGCAGAAGAAACTCTAATTTGACATTAGACAAATTTTCAACAATCTAAATGGTATGGATTATTCTGCTTAGTAAATGAGATACCCATTACAACAGCTATTGTAAATGTTGATGAGATTTATGCCTGAAGTATACAAAGTCTACTTTTGCATTTGTTCTTAGGAAGATCCTAAACCTACCTGTGTCTTCTGGGATATGGACAAAAACGGTAAGTTTAAAAATACTGTAATTTCTTTCATATGGGGAATAAATTTGTTTTGAGTTTTAAAATCAGACACAGTATTTGCCATTTTTCCTCCTAATCAATCCTTACAGAACTCAATTAAGTCCATTCAATGAAGCATAGAATTTCTTCTGGTTAGTGTCGTTCCTTGTAACAGTAGATGTTATATATTCCTTTTCAAAGTTTGTTTTTAATGTAAATGTTTCTAACATTTTAAATTTTTCAAATAAGTTTCTCTGCTTTTCCATGTCTGATTGCAGTTTTTTGCTGATCCGTCTGTATGTGCAAATTAAATTATAATGCTACTCAGACACAACAGTAGTTCTTAGCCATACTTTTAACTCTTTGTTGTTCTCTGGGATGACTTTCCATACCCTTCTGTTTTAGAGATCACTACCGAGATGTTACTCTTCCTTACAATGAAACAGATAGACCAGTAGGATTCTGGATGGAGAGTTTTAGTATAGAGAGTCTTGCAAGAAATAAAATTTGCTATTCAAGTTTGTACTTCAAAGCAGGAAATACAGAACAACTGCGGAGAATTCAGGAGGATAAAAAAAGAGCACAAAATCATAGGATCTAGCTATGAAGCTGAACTTCAGAAGCACAATAAAGGAGAAACACACAGGGAAGAAACTATTCCCAGTGGCTGCTTAAGTGAGGAAGAGCTTTGAGTGGTTTTGGAACATCTTCACAGTCTTTTGAGAGATTGTCTTGAATTTGAGCATTTGATTGTCTTGAAAGTACAGAGCAAATTGTGCTGGATTTTGTCAGGAGTTATGAAAAAATGTCTTTAAAAGTCAGAGAATATGAACAACTTTACAAAATTAGTTCATATTTTAGCAGGGGGAAAATGAAGAAAACAGATTTTACTTTTTAACACTTAATTTTTAAAAGTAAAATCTTTCTACTTATTTTTCAGAATGGCCTTTTTCAGGTGGGGTGAATAGGGAATAGTTTACTCCATGTATTTTCATAAGGCCACAGGGGACCTTTGGGATTATCCACTCTGACCTTCTGCATTACATCCTGCAGGGAGGAAGGAAGGGACCCTCTCTGCTCCTGGGTCATAAATGAGGATATATAAGTGGGAGGCAGGCAGGTGCAGACAGTGGGGTAAAAGGGAGTTCTAAAACTATCTTATTATTGTGTAAAACTAAGGTGTGTCTTAATGGGTGATCCAAACAGTAGGTCTTGTTCACTAACCAAAAAGCTCCCTGCTTTTATTATAGATCTCAATCTATTGTTCTGCTCAGTAGTCCATTACTGGGACACTCACCTGCTGTGATTCTCCACAGAAACTAGGAAATCTGTTACTTGCTTCTCTCCTGGTTGGTTTTAATGCTTGCTCATTCAATTTGAGAAAGCGCTTCTGCATTTGCACAAGGTGAAGTGAGAAATGAGTTAAAAGAGAGGCTGACGTGTGTTTGTTGGGCAGCAGTTTCTCATGTTTCATTTCCACAGGTGGCAATGGTGGCTGGAACCCTGCAGGCTGCCAAGTGGGTGCAGAGTCCAATGAAAACGAAACGGTGTGCTTATGCAACCACCTCACACACTTTGGGGTCCTAATGGTAGGCAAACTCACTGTTCATCAAGTTACCTTTCCTAGGAACAGCAGTGCAGTTTTTCTCTTGTATCAAGATAAGTCTCAGTTTTGTTACTTGGGTTATTTCTTTTGCATATGATTAATAATAATAATAATAAATATTCCCCCCCCCCTTACTGTCATAAAGTTATCTTTTCATAACAAAGTGATAAGGATTCAGGAATGAGATAATTAATAAAGTTAGTAATGAAAGAATATTATTGTTGTTATTATTATCGTTATTACGTTTTTCACAAGTGCCGAAATATTACTTTCGTTAAAAAGTAAAATTCTAAATTTTGAAAATACTGTGCCACAGAAGACCTGGAGTTGAGGCTTCTGAGCAATACAAAAATACCAGTACTAACACTTCCACAGAGAAACAGAAAAAATTGATCTTAATGATCCTGAAGTGCATGGGATCCCCGACATATCCCTTAACAGTATAATCTGTCAAAACTGACCTGCAGCTGAGGGGGTAACAAGAGGGAAGTTAATGAGAAACAATTCTAAGTATATTTGAAATTTTAGGATTGGGAAAGTGGGAAGTTGTTTGCAGAAAAAAATCATGCAAAAAATTTGGGAGTGCTGTTTTCAGAACAAAAGGAAGAGAGACACATTTTGTCAGAAAAAAACGGAAAGAAAAATGTCCTACAGTCAGTAAAACTGCTAATGAGGATGAAAAGTTGAGGGAACACAATAATTCCCTTTCATCCTTAGATTGAGAGGCTAATTTGTCCTTCGCAAATATAGGCTGCCAATCTGACAAAATTTATCTAATGTCAAAAAGTATAAAGCAGTACCTTCTTTTGCTCAATATGTAAACACGTATTGGCTCTTTTCTTACTTGCCTTTAATCAGCTTTGGGGATGCCTTACATCACAGGCATGCTCTGGGAAAAAGTCTGTCAGCAGTGGGCTGGTACAAAACTTGTAGCTCATTCTCTCTCAGAGCCTTAAGCAAAGTTTCCAGACTTTGTCTGTGGCTGACAAAGGTAGAGCAACGCCTAACAGGGAGATGAAAGAGGGAACCATAGAGTGCACTTCAGCCTCAGTAGCATAGCCTCTAGCCTTCAGCTGTCTCCAACAATTTGCACTCATGAACTGTTTTTCAGGGAAAAAAATCCCAACATGAAAAAATGGAATATTGTTATCTTTTGTTAGCATTTGGTGGTTGTTTATGGTCAGTAATGGGCTGAAACAGTTCTTTCCAGCTGAAATTAACATTCTTTGACCTCCAAAACATAGCTGCAGAAAAGACATTGGCTCCTGGTCACAGCAGTGCTCCTAAGTGGAAGTATTTGGGTTTTGAAGTAACTTGTGGCTGTTCGTTACTTAAGACTTTAACCCCACAAGGAGCCACGTACGCTGACTTTTTCAGCTTTGGCCTTCGAGACCCTTCTTAATAGGGCTGCTCTCTTCGCATCATACTGAGCTGTAGATATGCAAAATCCAGTAACTTTGTGTCTTCTTGCAGGCTAAATTGTGGTCTTGTTCCACTTTTCATCCTCAAAGGGAAAAAGAAAAGTCTTTCTTTAGGATATATTCAATGAGTCCCTTCTCTTCCCTGAATGCTTTAGTGGCAGTAAGAAATAAGGCAGAAGTTCTTTGAATTTGGACTGCATTCCAATAGATTTTTACACAGTTTTGACCCTTCTAATTGCTTTTCCATGTTAATAATTGCTTCTGACTTTAATTTAGCTATTAAATTATTTTCAAATAACACTCTCCTTATGTATATATAAACTGTCATATAAGGTTGGGACAGGCTATAAAAAAAGCTGCCTTTTCCTGCAAAGCATGTGAAGTTTTGTAGCATTTTGTTTCTTTTTGCTAGATAGTTTTGCTAGGGACAGCAGTGACGCTGACTGTAGAATGAACATTGTTATCTGTTGTATTTGCTTGCATTTTTTCCACAGTGTTATAGATCCAAACATTCTTATATTTTCTTATCCTTAAATAAAGGAAATAACACTGGCATTTATTCTCAGATTGTACTATGTAGAAGTTACAGTTGGACAGAAAACTGGAAAAAAATCCTCAGAATTTCCTGCTTCATTTCTAAATCTTTTTTTTGTCTTCTTTGTCACTACTTTTCTCACCAATTCTTTTATAATTGTAGCTTTTAAGTCAAAGCCGACCATAAAACCAAAAAGCAATATCTTGCCCTTGGTTTCATCTGTAGATGATTAGCTACATTAACTCTTATGAACTTTTAATAACAACAAGTAGTGTCAGAAACTCCCAAGAATGTTGAACATTTCAGTATGAATACTTTTAAATTACATTTTCCTAAATCTTACATCTTCTGAAAGAGAGTTGTATGTAAGCAACAAAACTAAAAAGTTTAAAAACTACAGACTTTTCCAGAGAAGGACATTGGAATTCCTGGTACTGAATTATAAGGATCAGAATCAGGCTCTGATTATCTGCAGTTCCCAGTAGTTATAATACTTAAAGCACAATGTTTTTGAGAGCTGTGGGAAGGAAGTGAGAGGTGTAACTATAGACTAAGTACACTCAGGAAAAATGAACCCCAATGTCAAGGTTATAGCGGTATTGCCAAAGTGCTTTTGAATTTTACTTGACTAATTACCAACAAAGAGTGTTGTACTCATAGAAGAGGTGTTGGCTATAACTGATATCTCTTCCTTCTCTCTCACATAGGACCTTCAGAGAAGTGTGACACAAATAGACCCACAGAATAACAAGGTCCTGACTTTTATCACTTACATAGGCTGTGGAATATCTGCTATATTTTCAGCTGCAACTCTTCTGACATACATTGCATTTGAGTAAGTAGTAATTCCATGAAAACATCACAAAGGTAGTACCTGTATGTGCTGAATAAAATAAGTTAGTTATATGGATAGTGTGGTTTATTTGTCCAGGAAGGGAAGTCTATGTTTAAAAAAACCCCAAACCTGTAAAATCACAGTCACACTATTGTAAAAGTGATTTTTTTTTTCAAGGGGACATAAATTCAGAGTCTTTCCTCCAGTTTCTAATATGTTGTGCTGCTCAGGCCTGGGAATAAGGTGGATGTGTGTCAAAATTTTGCTCTTTTGGGAATATAGAATCCTTTAGATTCTGAACAGATATTTTAAAATTCTCAAACAGGCTCTTTATTAAAAAAAAAAAACAAAACCAAAACTCCCTTATGTGAACATAACAAGACCCAGGTATAAAAAAATAAATTTCCAGCTAGGACAATTACATTCAAGAACCCTTCAGAAAGAAGTGGGAAGAGAGATAAAAAGAAGATAAATTGTGAAGTGGTACAACAATTTCAACAGTGGTTCTACTTGAATGTGAAAGCGACTCAAGAGAAGGCAAAAGTTTTGAAGTGATACAGTTCTGTGAACAGTGAAAAGAGAAAATGAAGTCATGTCAGCACAAAGAAACCATTCTGCCTGTAACAGGATAGGACACAGTAGCTGCTAAAGAATGATAGTTTGCTAGGGGTGAGGGAGAGGTGGGGGTTTTCAAGTTTTAAATGTCTTCAGTTATTGCATTCCTATTAAATTTCCTATGGTATAGTGTTCTGGTCCAAGAGGGCAGAAGTTTTTGGCTGCCCCACATTTCCTACATTTCAATATGTATCAGTTAAAAAAAAATTACTTGATCTTCAGTCTTCCTAAGATCCTATTCAGAAAAGTCAAACAAACAGAAAGCAACATGCACCAGACAAACCAGACAATATATTCCAAAAATTAAGTGAAGACTTACATATAAAATGATCACAGATGACTTTCTGGTCAGCTGTATCTTCTTGTTTTCAGTTTCTTCAGTTTTCATATAAAATACGAAGTACTGTTTTATATTTAATTTGAAAGGGCTTTTTTAAAGAAAAAAATCAGTTGCTAAAATATTGTGGCAGTTAATTAACTTATTAAGGACCCAAAGAACTGGTAGCTTACCCCCACTACACACAGCAGAAGCGTTCAGCAATCTCACACAGAAGTACACATCACTACATCTTACAGCACAAACACTTACAGCTCGGAGGAGATCCCTGTACTTTTATTTACTTTGTGAACCAGTAAACCCAGCTGCTGAAAGTGGCTTGCATGAGTGCAGCAAGTTAACCATATGCACCTGTATTTCTCTCATTAGGAAGCTGCGAAGAGATTACCCATCCAAAATCCTGATGAATTTGAGCACAGCCCTGCTCTTTCTTAACCTAATTTTCTTGCTTGATGGCTGGATTGCATCATTTGATATCAATGGCCTCTGCACAGCTGTAGCTGCACTCCTGCACTTTTTTCTTCTGGCCACCTTTACATGGATGGGACTAGAAGCTGTTCATATGTACATTGCTCTAGTGAAGGTGTTCAACACGTATATACGGCGATACATACTGAAGTTTTGCATCATTGGCTGGGGTGAGTTCCGAAGATGCAATGTTTACATGGCATGTATGCTGCTATATAAAATGCTCTCTATAAATGCTGCTATATAAAAGCTCTCTGTCAGAAGTGCAGAGCAAAGTTAATATCAACATGGTGTTTCCTTCCTGCCAGCCTTCAGCAGCGCCGGCACGCAGCCAGCCATCTCTGTCACCAAGTTCCCCTGTATAATTCTGTGTAAATGCACTATAACTGGCACCCTCCACCCAGGGCAGCTGACAGCCCTTGGATGAGCGGAGAGACCGGATAAACTGGTCTTGCTCTCCAGAGGCCAGAATGGGAGAGGGGAAACAAGAGTGTCCTACAAGGGATGAAGAACCATGGCACAAAATGAATGCAGAAACTCTTGCAGTTACTGCAAAGCCTATGGGGATCTTTCATTTTCAGAAACTTTAAGTCCAGCTTAAATTTTGTTGCCAACAAATACAAAGCATATGGCAGAATCAGAGACAACCAAAATTTTCTGAGCTTCAGTACAGTATTTAAGCCACAGATCCTGGCTGCCCTAAACAGTGTACAAAGCAGGTCTGAAATGGAAAATGTAATGATGAAAAATAACTGCAAGGCTCAGGCAGCAAAGCTTTTATTCTTCATTTTTGTCTATATCAGGAATCTGTGCCTTCTCCCTGAATGCACATTTTGTGTTTGAAATAGTACAACACAATACAAAACCATTAACCTTACGGCTAGAGCACTGACCTCAGTACAGCTGATAATTGATGTCTTTCCATTGGCAACTAGCATCCTCTTTGGCAACCTCAGCAGAGGACAAGGACTGAGTGGTCGGAAAAGCAAATTAACCTCTTCCCCTTTGAATCTGTTGTGTTTTAGCAAGCATAAGACATGTAAATAAGGCATATCAGGAAATGTACATTTCTTTTGTGTGAGTTGTACCTTTCTGCACGGAGTTCTTTTCTGCATAGTTGTCTGTTTTCCCAAAATACTCCCTTTACCTTATTATTGAGAAATACATATTTTGTTTTATAGGGCTTACAGTTGAGAGAAGCAGTGGAGAAGTTACAGATTTAAGTTCATGTTCTCCAGTTATGCAACCTAATGAATTCCCATTAACATCTCTGAAAAAAATCCCTCAAAAAAATCTCAATAGCATCCCTCCATTAGATCTCATTTTGTAAAGTATTTTGTTAATCTTCTCACTAGAGAACCTATGTGAAGTTGCAGATTTAACTTTGGGTAATTAAGGGAGATTATTTTAGTTTCCATATCACATACTAAAATAAGGTTTTTTGCCTTACAGAAGGTTATGAGGTGTATTCATTAATGCCCATTAAGTGCTTTGAAAGTTCTGTATATTTGTACCGTTTGAAACATTTTCTTCTACCTTCTCAGTGCAGTTTTCTCAGGATACTCTGTACTAAAGCAGTAGGGATAGAGACATCAATAACTCAGCTTAGCATGGTGAATTTAAAGGTTTAGGAAATTCGAAAGTTCCCAAGTTTTCTTGTGTTCCAGGTTTGCCAGCTCTGGTGATAGCAATTGTTTTAGCAAGTGCTAATACAAGTGCCAGTCATGTTTATGGCAAGGAGTTATATGGCAAAGATGCTAACGGGCAAGGAGGAGATGATTTGTGAGTATTTCTTTTGATCTCTTAAAATTTAGCATTTATAGTCTGAAAAAAAGTAATATCAGTCAGATTGCTTTGGAAAAGTCAAAGACACATTAAACAAGCAAAATGGGAAAAATTGTCTTCTAAATTATTTGAATCTGAAGTGTGAAGAAGGCGGTAAGAAAAATTGGAGGGAAATCTGTATCGCCCACTGCCAGGTACAAACACTCCTCTGGCAAAAGAATAATTTATTGGTTTTGTCAGGAAAATAAAATAAATAAAATAAAATTTGGTTTATCTTAAATGAAAGCTATATTTTCTAGGTAAGAGCAAAGAAAGAAGTAGTATAAAAATAGTTTCCTTTTTAAAGGAAAGCCAGCCCTTTGACAATGTAGTTCAATAGTCTTCTGTGTTCTCCTCTTGATGTCCAGCTAATAATCTCCAGATGTCAAAATTTTTATATGAGTGCTCTGTTCCATGCCTGGCAAAGCTTCCTCATGATACATAAAAATGTCATTTTGTATTTTTATTACAGTATCATGCTAAACATTCAGGCCTTTTGCTGCTAGAGGTATAAGCTAGATAGCTCACATGGCTGGCTGTCAAATGGCTACCTCGAAAGTCCGTCTGCTTTTCCAGTCGTGAACAAGTTCCCCTTTAGCTCCAGTGACAGAAAGTTGAGACTTTGACACCGAAGATCCGAGTTTGCCCATTCTGTTACTAAAACATACTATGCTTCACACAGATGGCAGCTGTGAAGCTGCTTGTACTGAGTTGAAACCTTTTGTTATGGAATTGCAGTTCCAACAGCTCATATCTGAGGTTGAATTTCCTTTGTAATTGGTTTTGACTAAATTGTGGTACAATCCTCAGATTTCCAAGGTGACAGTACTCTGAGCCATAGTCACTTAAGACGTCTGTGGGCTTCATTCTATTGCCAAACAGAAAATGGACAAGGGTTTCATTATCAAGCACAGCTCTGCATCAGTGGAATCAGAAATAGACTGGTTTTCCATGTAGTCATGTGAATACTTGGAGGATAGTTTGCATTAACCAAAAATGATAATTTTTTTGTATTTTTTTACAGCTGCTGGATCAAGAATGAAATTGTCTTCTATGTGACTTGTGCTGGCTACTTTGGAATCATGTTTCTAATGAATATTGCCATGTTTATTGTGGTGATGGTGCAAATTTGTGGGAGGAATGGGAAAAGAACTAATCGGAGCCTGAAGGAAGAGATCCTGAGGAACCTCCGTAGCGTGGTCAGCCTGACCTTCCTGCTGGGCATGACATGGGGCTTTGCCTTTTTCGCCTGGGGTCCCTTGACTCTCCCTTTCCTGTACCTCTTCTCAATTTTCAATTCTTTGCAAGGTAAGCTGAATTTTTGTTCTGTGAACGGATGATATTTGAGCTATTGCTGTTCTGGGGCATACTATATCCAGTAATTTGACTAGGAACTCATATCCAATCTCTAGCTTTTCCATTGGTACTAAACCATCATTGGTTTCCCTTATGTGGAATAATGATCCCAACTACATGTGGATTGAATATTTTTCATAAATTAGTTGACATTTCAAGGTCTTTTCCATAAAATGCACTATATTATAAATAGAGCTATTCCTGACTAACTGTGTGCAGTGTTCACTGTTGAAATAGATGCTGTCACCTTCAACATTTCTTTTCAAATATAGAAAGCCTTCTTCTTTATTCCTGTAGGGAATCCGTAAAGCTCACAATTATTTTATTAAGGCATGAAAAGCTCATAAAACAAAATTCAGTCCTCTTTTCCTCTTTCAGTGTGTAGAGATAGCACAGACTTACAGGATATTCTTTGGTTAAGAAAAATCCAGTGACTGTTATAGGCAGATTATTTTCCTTTCCTTTAATCAAGTTTTGAATATTTTAATTTTCCAGCATAGTTTGTCTTTCTGAAAAATGTTGTGAACTGTACTCAAATGGTTATAAATTACAGAATTATATAGCTGACATTTAGAAAAAATTTCAGCTCAGGGATAAAATTTGTGTATGTATCAAGTGTTATAAGATTCCCAACCAACTCTTGCCCTACCCACTAATAAAGAACAATTGAAAACAAAAGGAAGAGAAAAAACGAAGAAGATCGTTGGAAGGCCATATGTTATACCACAAACATATTGATATAAAAATTTACCTGAAAAAAAGCCATAACAAAAAACAAACTCAAGAATGTCATTGAAGGAACATGTGTTGCAACACAAATATTGAGAGAAAAATTAAATTTTCTTAGGGTTAGCAAAGTATCTTCCCCTTATGGAAAAAGTACTTAATTTTATCCTGTGTGGATTTTATCTGATACAGTTGAGATGTATTTATTGTGCTAAAAGATTTATTGTGCTTTCATGGAAAGAGAATAATGTTGTGGGGTTTTGTTTGGGTCAGTGTTAACCTAAAATTCTGGGCAAAATGGCAAAAAATGGTTTATTGTTCTTACTGAAGCCTTTTTTTCCAAAGGAGAGATTCTGATATTCCCCTAGCAGCATAATGAAGTATTTGCTGCATTGTGTCTGTGTTAGAAATTCAGAAGGGCCTAGAGAGATTAGAAGTATGGGAAGAACATGAAAAAAGATTTAAATTCTGAAAAATGTGCCAAGGATCAAATTAAACAAGTTCTCTGTAACCGGAATTTCCAGTGCAATCAATTAAGCTTGTATGTGCAGAGTGCACACAAGGTTGACCACCACTGTTTAAGTCTCTCTGGGGTAATTGCACTATTTAATGGAAAATGAGTATTTGGAAGGCAGCTAAGTCAGAAGATGAAACTGAAAAAGCTGAGGAGTAAAAGCAAAAAGAAGAGTGATGAGCTTTTCATGGATTGTGGTAGCAATAGTGACACAGTATATGCTCAGGCATGTCGTATCAAGCCCAGGAAGATAGCAGTCTCCTATCTGAAAGTACTTACTGCTGTGAAAGAGTTAGGCAAAGCTAAAGAAAAAAAGAGGGATGTTTTAAATCACATATAACACATAAAATCACATATAACACATATAACTTACATGTACCAGTAAGGGGGTGGAATGGAGCAAAGAAAAAATTAAGATTTGTGTCAGGAGGCATTTCCTAGCAGACAAAAAGCAGTTCAGGATGGCAAGTCTTTCATCAGTATTAGCATGAGCTTAATTATTGAGACCTTGGTAAATACGTTTATTCTCTCTCAAGGCTTTGAAAGCTGCATGAGTATTTTAAGCTAAACCAGCAGCCTCCATCAACAGTTTTCTGTGCACTGGCAGTGAAAAAGCAAATCGCAGCAACTGCTGGTGTTACTGTACTTTGCTATTTCATCTACATAGGAAATTATTTTTCTCTCCTCAACGCTCAGAGTAAAAAATCTGGGAACATTTCTTTTTTGGCTGCTCATTTTATATATATGCCTGGGCAAGCCAAATACTTTTAAGTCAGAGCCAAGCTACAGCAAAGCCTAGGGTCTGATTTGTCTCTGGGAAACAAAACCAAAGCTGTACTACTAAAAGCACATTGTAAACTTAATGAATAATGAAATACAGAGAAAAAAATTCTGGAGACCAAGCCCAGACAGGGCAAAGGCAAAGTACTTAATGCAGTACATTTGTTTTGCATTACTACAGAATATGCATTTTCTTTTTTAACAATTCAGAATGTTCCAAACACTCACCGCAATTTAACAAAGCATCAATTTACAAAGTTTGTAGCTGTGCAGAAGCCCTAAGAGGAACTTCGGGCCACAAACTGCTTATCTCTAAGACTGTAAGACTGTGAGAGCTGCTAATGATTGCATTGGAATTACTCGTGTGTTTTAAACAAATCACACACAAATATTTCACTAAGCGCAAACACAGTAACCATAATCCAAGAGAGGTTACGTAGGAGATGCATCAAGGTATGTTTGCCTTTTTAAAATTGTGTTTTTCCTTCTTTTTCCCCATCAGCTCTTGAAAAAATTTGGAAAAAATGTGTTTCATGACACAACCCTTACCTAAAAGTTAACTGATCTCAGAGGTCTCATCCTGACCTGATGGCTATAAGCAAATACAAGTCCAGTTCAATGCCATGCATTAGTGGAAAATTAGACCTCAGCAATTTGGAGAAGATAATATGAGTCTCCAGAGCATTATTATCCAAGCTATACCCTGCCATTGTGTTTTACCAGCTGAAACATAGTACGCTTTAGTATACAGAACTATTCATGATGATCATAAAGGAATGGTATTAGAGGAAGCCACTTGACCATGTTTGCCCACCTTATGTAACATTTATTCATATTTAATATATAATCATGAGGGATTTGGCAGTAGCATTTTGCCATCGGGTATTCAGCCTCAGGTTGGCTCTCTCCCAGAGAATACGAGTAAAACAAGAATAGGCTAAGCTGGAGAACAACGAAAGATTCCACAGACAGGGCCTGCCTGGGAAAAACCAGGAGCATGTAAGATTTCCATCTACTATATTTAGCTCCAAAGTATATCTGTAGAATGATGAAATCATAACATATGTCTTGTTAAGACCTACTTTATCACATGGTAGGATGCTTATCTCCTGTCTCGAAAATAAAAATTTAACAATTGCTTGAGAAAAATCAACTCCGCAAAAACGTTCTTAAACACTTTTACTGCATTGCATACACAAATCTTTGGAAGTTTGTAGCTGGACAGCTGATTAGTACTTGTGAACATATTCTTACCATTTTCATAATCATTTCACGTACATGCATGTGATGCACATAAATCCAAGTGTGCTTTCTCAGGACACCCATTAATGCCATTTGCAAGACTTCTGGTTTTAAAAGAATGCAGCCCACAGTTCAGTAGGTACGGAACAGAAGGAGATAAATTATGTCCCTGCTAATATGATAGTGTCTGTATTTACTTTGCAGTCTGTCTGTTGCAGTCGTGTTGGTTGCAAAATAGTCATTTGGTTGAAAGAAAAAACCTTTTAATCATTTCCCTCTAAATGAAAAAAAAAAAAAATTAAAAGGTCAGCACTGAGCTGAATCTACATCAACAGTGCCAATAAAATGGGTCCAGTTCTCTGTATTCTGACACCCATATAGCAACTAGAGAATGGGAAAAATTTTAGTTAATTTCCATACCTCTTAAATGAGGCATAGATGAAAATAAAATCTTAAGATTATTTTTTCTTTGCTTGTACTTCATAGACTTTTGATAATAGACTTTAGTTAATCTATCTGTTTATAAATACATGCTTCATTTGGTGTTTCTTTACTTTTGTCACAGGTTTGTTTATATTTGTATTCCATTGTGCTATGAAAGAAAATGTGCAGAAACAATGGAGGAGACATCTCTGTTGTGGCAGATTCCGACTGGCAGACAATTCAGGTAAAAGCAATTCACAGCTCCCCTCCTTAGGTGCTGCAGTTGTCTTTAAAAGTCCAGGTAAACAGCTTGTTAGTTACTTTTAATATAATCAAAGGTAAGCCAGAGGTGTGGAAAAATATATTAATCATAGGCTATCACTTCAGTACTAATAGTTGCCAAGGCACTTTTCAGATATCACTTCGTAAAAACTCTCAAGTCTTTCAGTTTTCAACTGCAGGCAGCTGGTAAATTTTGTACTACTATAAGCATGGTTTTGGAAGGCCCTTTGGGCCATGCAAAAAAAAGTAAAATTAAATAAGGATCCAGAGATTCAAACTCTGTCATTCAAAATCCGTCTTACTCATTTTTTCCTCCATTAAAGTATGTTGACTGAATTGTGTGAACTGCTGGGCTGATGTAGAAGCAATTCTTAAAAGGCGTGTGGAAATACTCTGTCTTCTTTTGCTTTTATCTTTGCCTTTCTAAACTGTCTGTCCTTCACCATTTAATTCAGGAAGACCCTTAGACACTCAGAAATACAGAAAATTCCTTAAGTGGAAGCCTGATTAGGTTCCAGGGCTGAAAATCAACTTTATCTGCAACAATCAGGGAGCAAGGAGAGCAGTTGGTTTAGACATGTAAAAGTAACACTTGGGCCACTGCAATTGTAATTTCCTGCACCTTTGGCCATCTCAGATGGCATTAGACTGCTGTGTTCAGGCAACTGGATCTTGCTTTGCTGCCTAGTGTGGTGATTTGAACCATATAATTCTTTCTCATATGGTTCTTGCTCAATGACCAGTGTTCAAATCTAGAGTTGATGTAAGGTGGCATAAGCTCATTGCCCATTACGGTAAGCCAGTCTATCCTGGGTAACAACAGTGCTCCAAATAGCCTTATGTCCTTTCTCTCTTGGCATCCAAGGCTTGTTTCAAGGTTTTAAGTAACTACTTTGCTATCAAGACTTTTGCTTGTCTTGCTCTGTTCTGTTTAGGGAATGCATTCTCATTGTACACTATAAAATATGTATACTTTAATTTTGTAGTAAGAAAACTTGATTCATTATTTCAAAGAGTTAATACAAACTGGGAAAATCATATTCATTCTGATCAGACATCCAAATTGTTTCATATGTTCAGCTTCTGTGTGGTTTATGCTGTAACTCCTGAACTGAAAAACACTGATGGATCAAACTATTTCAGGTTTTTTTTATACTGCTGTTGGGCAGCTTGTGGGCATGATAGAAATAAAAACATGAAGGATTTGAATACTTCAGTGGTATAGTTAATGTGATGTCATTATGCCTAGGATTAACCAGTCAATCTCCAAAGGCTGGTTTTAATCTCCGTGAACCTAACACCATTTTCAGGCAGAACAGTGAAATATACGTCAAATATGAACTTGCATACCTAAACCCTATAGCAATGATTTAGGACAAAGTGGCCTATGTGTCTTTGGTTTGGACTTCTTTTCCGATTTGTGAATTTCATTGAAGTACAGTGAATAACAGCAAGGTGACTCAAATGTGAAACTTCCTGCACCTACCTGCAAGTATCTGATATAGAAGTAGTTAGATGCTTTTATTCTGCTAATATTGGGACACACTTCTGAGTTTTTCAATGGTAGTTTTCCTCACTCAGTTTATTAGTATTAGTTATTTAATTCGATTTTTTAAGCTGTTCCAGCATAAGAGCCTTTTATGTTCATGGTTTGGACAAAACTCTTCAAATGGGAATGACTGAATAAACGGTGTTAAATAATAGTGCACTAATATTCTAAACAACCAGCTGAGAATCTGCTAATATGTAGTATCTTCCTCAGCAGATCAAGCCCTCAGATGGTAAGATCACTGTAAATGATCGTATCCATCCCTTTAGATTTTGCTCTTTAGGTCATGAAAGTATGGTATCCTTATACTGCTACAGAGCTTCTCTGCTCTCCTGTATCCTGGAAATCTAGGCCTTAATTGCAGTTCTAGTCTAACAAATCTAATCTAACAAATGATTGTTAGAATGTTAGAGCCACCAATTTCGAGTATTGTGGTAGAATAAATTAAATTGGAATAATTCTTAAGAACGAAAGAGGCTACCTAACAGGAAAAGGATAGGCTGTTTTAAGCAATATTAAGAAATGTGTGTTACCTGAAATAATCATAATTGAATAAATTAGGCATTTAGTATCTATGGTAGTTATTTATGTAAAACTTTTCAATCATTTTTAGATTGGAGCAAAACAGCAACCAATATTATAAAGAAGAGTTCTGATAATCTTGGGAAATCCTTATCCTCTAGTTCCATCGGCTCCAATTCAACCTACTTAACATCCAAATCAAAATCTACAACAAATACATATTGCAAACGAAACAGCCATACAGGTGAGTTCTCGCACTGTGTGCAAGTGTGTCTGTGAATACATAGTTTCATGTTAAAGGTAGAGTGGTTGTTTCTGCCCAAAGGTTAATATGAGAAAATTTCATCAATTTGTGTAGTGTGAGTATTTTTAAAATATACGTTACTGTTTAATAAGAATCATCACCTAACATGCAATACATCCAATATATAGTTCTGACCTCGGTATGTCCCCATACTAGATAAAGTAGGTGTAATGAAAGCAAATCTTGCTTATTATCCTATTGTAAACACAGGGTAGCCAAAGCACAGAGAGATGACGTTCATCACCCAAGGTAACATGAAAGCTGGCAGCACAGCTGGAAATAGGAATCAAGTCTTCAGTGTCCAAGTCCACAGCTGATTCACTTGGTTAAACTCCTTCCATCTAACTGTAGAACACTCATGGGTAAAACGACAAATGGAGCCTACTTGGAAATGAATACTGTGTTCCTAGATTATGCATTGTCTTGCCCTTCTACAAATAACATGCCATATCTACTGCTTAATTATTTAAATGTCAATGGTATATGTAATAAAAGGCATCATCTGTATTCCACTCATACCATGAAAATGTGCTCGTTTTTAGAAGACTTTAAGGGAGCAAAGAAAGAGAGGAGCTGGAATGATTTGCAAGTTTGGTTGTGTCTGAGATAATATTTCAGAAAATCACTTATATAGTTCACTTTTTTTTGTTGTTACTCTGTTTTAGTGAACTCCTATGTAAAGTCACATAGCATTATTACAGAATACTCTATTATAAACATATTGGTAATAAAATCTGTGCACATATTTAACCCAAAGATGTGTTTACTTGCTTTAAAATATTTATTAGAAACAATGTTTATATACGAAGTAGGCGATTTTACTAGGACAAAAGTTGTGTTGTTTCTTAAGTATAAATTGTTTTCATAAGTCTCCAGTGTCTCTCTTATGATGGTACACTCTCTTTTCTTGATACGTGGCATAGTTTCCAGGAAATATCTTCTTTTTTTTAATTGATGATCATTACCTTATTTGATTAGGCACACTATTTTTGTCTAGAAATCTCCTTTTTTTTAGAAATTACATCGTTATTTTCTCAGTGACCAATATTCATTGCATCCATTAGCAAGAGGGATTGCACATCAGGTATTTTAAGTGTTTAAAATTTTTTGGTTGTGGAGAATGTCCATGTATCCTAGAAATTCCCTGGTAACACCTGAGCTTGCTCTCAGGACTGCTATTCACAACTATGCTGGGAGCACACAGCTGGTGCCTGCCTCCCTAGGCTGCCTGTCTTTGCTGCCATGTCAGGTTTGGTGTGCAGTGCACACCAAAAGCTGCCCTGATCAAGCTGTCTTCATCTCTTCCCTATGAAGGGACACTTCTACCAGCAGTCTTCCACAAACAGCATCCTTAATATCCACCAACCACAGTGCTACTGTTGATTTAATACTAGAGGAGGACAGCCTCGTGCTCTGCAGCCAGAGAATTCCCATTTCTACTCATGGCAGATCAGTTTTTAGACCCTTGCTCTTGAGATTAATGATAAAAATATGCTTAAATGTTTTGCTGGACTCTGGACTTTTTATCAGGCTGACAATGAAAAAGACTTAGGGCTGGAGTTTTTGCAGTGTGTCCTTGAAGCAAAACAAAGAAACTGTTCCAGATAAGATGTAGTAAGTTAAAATAAACTTGCTCATATACTTTTTTCAAAAATTAGGAGCTTAATCCCATGCGTAAATTGTTCCTAAAAGAGATTTTAGTTGGCAATGTAGTCAAAGTCTGTAATGTAAAGGTTTATTGGGCATTAAGGGAATATGACAGTTTTTCTTTAATTTTTAAAATTTTAACGCGTTTTGCTTTGATCTCTCAAAATACATGTCTTATTTTGATACTTCACAGGAATTTTTGCTAACATATACTGACATATCTTCTCATATGTTAAAGTAATAAAAAGTAACATTCAGATTCTGATTTTTAATACAGCTGAATGTTTCAGTTTGATGACTTAGCTAAATTGCAGGCAAATAATGTAATAGCTACATGTCTTGGCAAGTCTTGCTAATATGGTTATAATGTGCTCCCTGGAATTGACACAAGCATTCATGTGTTTGTGGTATAGATAATGTCTTCTAAGGCCCTTTCCTCATCAGTGGTGGAGCATTACAGGTAAAGTGAGAATTGCTTTTGTTGAATGCATGGTTGAAACAGGGTGGAGGGATGCTTCTTGCATGATGTCCTCATTGACACAAAGGTTTTTGCTAATCAGAAACACTGCTTATTTCTCACTATTACATCTGGCTCCATTGATGCTGAATCAAAGGATAAGCATGCTTCAAACTTCGGGTGTCTGCACTCTGCATGGGGCATGAAGCATTTGGAAGATACCATTTTAGAAAACAGACCATGTCCTGACATTAGTGCTTGCATAGAGTAGTCTGGGTAAAGGAAATTGTCCTGAAACACCCATACACAAAGCATACGTTAAAAAGCAAACCCAATCTGACTGAGTTCACAAAGATTTTTTAGTATTTATAAAAGTTATCACAGGAATTTTAAGATAATATATTTCTATTTGGTCTGTGGCCATTGTCAGATTAGTCTTTTGTCTTTTTATATCCAGTCGCACCCAGAATAACTCTGAGTGACAAAATGTATATGGCTGAAAGCCATCCTGTGAACTGCTGCTTGAATGTAAAATACACCAATACAAATATTGAGTGGACCCTTATGGGTGGATGAAAGAGGTCACTTCGGCATCTTGTGCCTAGCTGTCTACAAGCCTGAAACAAACTACTTGTAGCTAGTACTTAAATACCCTATGCAAAATTTCTAGGAATGAAAAGTTATCTCTGCAGAGAATTTGCTGATACAACTCCCATTTGCTTCAGTGATACATGATTTTAATCCTGTACATAGGTGTGAAGCCATTGGTTAGTAAATGCATACATTTGAAAGGCACAGAGTACCCAGAAATTTGCTATGGGACATGGCAAGTTATTTGCTGCATTTCATGGACGTTCTTGGGTGCTTTGAAAAAATCATCCCAATATGCCTGAACATACCTGTTTCTGTTTTCATGAGTGAAGCTGTTTTCATTTCTCACTCTGCAAGCCATTTCTTCTTTGCAGCACTTCATACTTTTTTAAAGCTTGATATCATGACTTCTGCAGGGGCAAGTTACTGTTTATTTTGTGTTAAGAAAAAAGTTTTTATTAAATCATACTTGAAGTAATAAGCTTAATTCTTACATGATCCTTTAACAATGAATTTTTGAAGGTGATTTCACCAAGGTCTTGTAAACAGCCAACAAAAATGCCACTTGTAGAAAACATTGCTTCCCAGGGTACTCCACCTTACTGTCAGCTTGCAGTGGTCCAAACCTTGCCCGGGTTGAGAGTATTAGTTCCAGCCTTATCCACTACAGTGGAAGAGATAAGAAAGAAAGCTCATTAAGACAACATACTTGAGAAAATGAGAGACAAGATCTCTCCTTCTCATTTCTCACTACATGAGCTCTACCTACTGACCATTCTCCGAACAGCACTTATGTTAGCCACTGGAGCAGACTTTCCCAGTCTGTCTGGGAATTGCATTGCTCCTTTTTCTCTTCAGCTTCACCCATGGACTCTGAAGGAATGCCCAGTTTTTGCATCTTTTTCTCCCTACAGTCTGTGCTACTGTATTATGTGCAGATGCTGTTTATGGAGGTCACCCCTCTTCCTGTGCTATCAAAATGTTTTTGGTTCACAAGATGCAAAGCATCAACAGTAAATTAATATATTAAAAAGTGATAGGAGTCAATTACACTTCAGGCAAAAGAATAGGGAGATAATTTCAAGAAATTCCTGAAAGGTCTGCTCACAAAACCAAGCATCTCAAAAGAATTTAGAAGAAGCAATGCCAAGCCAAAAAGTTCTTTGCTGGCTTTTAGGGCAGTAATTTCATTCAGCAGTAGTAGCAATTGAAGGCACATCTATGTGGAAGTGACACATCTCTTAAACAGTGAGTTTGTGTAAGAGGCCCTAACTTCTTCTTGTTGCTTTTTCCTCCTCCTAGAGAATGTTTTTCTTGACAAGTCATCTTCAAAATTTGCCCAAGAGGATGGAGAACAGACATCAATCATCCCCGTCCACCAGGTTATTGACAAGGTCAAAGGATATTGCAATCCTCACTCCGACAACTTCTATAAAAATATCATAATGTCTGACACATTTAGTCATAGTACAAAGTTCTAACTGGGCTTCTGATTTATTCTCTTTTTAATCAAAGAAAGATAAAAAGTCTGCCTGGAATTGAGAATAGTGGATGTTATAGAATGTGACTGTTTAGTTATTTTTTCCCCAGTTTATGATGCTCTCCTGTTAACAGCTTCCACTTAAGGACCGATTTCTCTTTCTTAATTCCACTGTTGTGGAAAAATACAATTTTCCACCATGTTATTGAGCTGTTTTTAAGTGTGTGCCAGCCAACATGATGCCTGGACAGCTAACTGTAATCCTGTGCAAATATTTTTTTAAGAGCCACAAGCCTAACTGTAAATTATACAGTCCGAAGAGAAACAAGTCGTGACTCCTGGAGAAAATAGCAGACCTCTCACACAGTACAGGCAAGCTTTCATTGAACAGTTTACTGATGGTCTTTTTCATTTGAAAAATATGAATTTTCCCTACGACACTTGTTAGATTCTTGTTTCTTGACTGTCTAGTGTTGAATGTTCTTTATTCAGAAGTGAGTAAAACCCTTACACCAGTTAGGGCTTTTAAACCATATTTGACTAAATTGATCTAATAATGCAAAACAGTATGTGCTATAAATTCAGGCCATTTTGTATCCATGTACAAAGAAACATAATTTACACAAAGTGATGTTTCAGCATTTATTGATTGGTGTGTATGAAATGCAGCATTTCCCATCACAAGTCTATGTTTAATGTTCTTTCTCACAAAACAAAATAGAAGACATTCAACTATATATAGATCTGTAAATGTATACCTAGAACTCTCTCCACACATATTTTTGTAATAATGCACACTGTAAATATGACAGAGAAAATGACAAAGTCTACCACAGACATTCTAAAAACAATGGATGGTGCTAAAACTTAATCCTAAGTATTTAAATACAAGGTGAATTCTTTGTAAACACATGAGTTCGTCAGTCTCTGTATTTCAGATATACTGTATGTATATACACCTCCATCAGATGGCATTGCAACATTAGAATAACCTGGATACGTTTACCAATAATAAATGAATAACATCTTTCCAGGCACCTAATGTTTCCAGGCATCCTTGTTGGATGACATGATTGAGGTTGTTGGAGGCACAGAGCTTAAATAGTGTTCAGGCAATATTAGGGAATTTACATTGCTATTCTGTGTCCATAGTAACTGAAGGGGGGGTGGCATATGTGCAGAAAGTAGACAAGAGCATAAAATGCTTACTTGTTTAATCTTTATAAATATGTGACATATTAGCATGTGGCCATGAGTGGCAAAAGGGCATGTCTCCTCATTAACTGTGTTTCATCCAATGACAGGTTTTATAAAAATTGTAGCGGCACACATTCCTAAAACATCACAGGTGTTTTCAAGTACTATTTTCAGAGGAGAGTGTTCCCTAATAGAAGTTTTCATTTTTAAATTTACTTTTTTTAAACCAAATTATTTTTAGCCAAATATTTAATTATTTGCATTCAGGTGGTGACCAGAAAGTTGTGCTGAGATCTTTCAGTTACCAAGCAGGTGGATGCTCGGTGATTAGGGATATGGATTTGTGCTTTCTCTGCTCTTTGCACATGCTTTTGTGTGCAGAGATCATTTAATGCTGTGACCGCACAAATGGCATATTTTCCCTGGCTGCAAACACCTGGTGGGAGGAGGATGTCCTGATGGTATTCCATCCAGAAACACTGCTGTTGCTACATGGGCCTTCACAAAACCTCAGTCTTGTAACTGCAGATACTTACGTGGTGGTATGAATGAAAGTCAACCCGACTCATTTAAAATGTAATTAATAACAGGGATGAGTGTTGTCAGATTTCCTTAATAAGTGAAATAATCTAGGGAGAGATTATATACAAGCATTTACTGACCTTATATTCATCCCACTTGCTTAACTACTGTAGATAATAGTGTTCACATAGCAGCTTACTGTGAGATTTCTACCTGATTAAGGTGTTCAAAAGTGAAGTAAATCCAAACGTTCCTAAAAGATGGGGCATCAATAAAACATAACTAGAATAAAAATATCAGTAAAACATACACATCAGTAAAATATAAATAAAAAGAAAACACAGTATCCTGAATGAAGCTGAGCTGTAACCTATCAGTTTAATGTACAGCTACTTATATTTTTGCTGAATTAAGATTTTTTCTTTTTTTTTTTACTACCATGTAGTAATCTTAAACTGTCTGTGTCAGTTAGATGCTCTTGAATGCTCTCAATTCTACAATGAAAAGCTTCTGTTTTTTAGTTGACATGCTGTAACCTCCCTTGTATATATTTATTTATTTGTGAGGTTAAATATGTCAAATATATTCAGTTCTGTAATGACTGTTCTTGTTATCTTAAGACTAGGTTTATGCTTCATCATAGAAGAAGAGGGAAAGAATAATTTCTTATATATGTTTTTTCTAAACACTGTGTGAAACAATTTACTGTAGTTCTATCTTTTACAAGTATAAGGAAATATGCTGATCTAATTTGTAATGCTAGTCAGTGAAATATAATGTAACAGGTTTGAAGATGGACTAAAGTGGAAAGAAATCTTTTCAAGTAAATGGTTTTGATGTTAGTGTTCCAAATAATTAAAGTCTTTTAACAGTGAATGGTTTACTTTTATTTTTCTTTTTCAGTGTTAATGCCAGAAATTACATAGTGGAATTCTGGAAAATAATCTTATGTTTATTCAGTACATGAGACAGGTACACAGCTAGCCAAGATGTTGGAAATAAATGTGGAAGACTCCATCTCATCAGAGGAACACATTTTGCAGAATATGCCTTTCCCTTCTGTAATTTACTCAATGCCACATTCAGTGAATGATCTAAAAGTTATGCAAGCTTATTTATTTATGGTAGCAGTCATGTCATAGAAATTAAAGGAAAATCAAGGCAACAGACAATATGCTGGAGTGATCTTTTAAAGTTATACAAATGAATAATCTAAACCTCAGGAGTTATTTCTTTTCATCTGTTTCTCTCCAGCTGAATTTAGTCCCTCATCATCAATAACTTCATTCAACTTGTAGTCATACTTTGATCACTGCTGAAATATTTTCTTCAGCCAATCACTTGATTAGTGATTACTAATCTATAAACAATAAATGTCACATGCAAGAGGTCTACCTTTACATGCTTACTTTTAAGGAATACAGAAGTCTGTTGAAGTGTGTTAGATCTGTATTTAAGTCTCATCACAGAAAATGCACAAAATATGAAGATTTATCATTAATATTTTTATAAAGCATTAAAAAAACCCCATGGGATAGGTGACATTTATTAATGAGGATGCTGAGTATGCCTGTGTATGGTCCGTCCATGTGTGTCTGTGGACGGTGAACACTACCCCTGAGATTTATGCCCTGAACAGTGTGGGAAGGAGCCCAGTTTTTTTTTCCAAGTAGGATCTTGGCAGATGCCAAACTTGTAAGGAGTGATTTGCAGCGTTTGGGGGTGGATTTATTTTTCTCCTCACTTTATCACTTTTTAAATACCAAGAACAATTTTATTTTAATCCTCTACTGTTAACAGCTTCCTACTGTAACCCATTGAGTTACATAAAATGCCACTTCGTTTTATTGCTTTTGAAAGGCTGATCTATAATCAGACACGTCTGTGTAACCACAGGGACAGCTACAGTGTTGCAGGGCAGCAATGTGTCATTCACAGAGTCATTATAAAAAGTTTTTATGCCTTTGCTATATATAAAGATGTAAACCCATATATGGGTCAGCAAATTAGGCAAAGGGCTTTGAAGTTAATGTCAGGGAAGTCAATCATACAAACCAGTCTGTGGAGCCGACATTTCATGCCCAGCGCTCCAGCGGCTGCTATGCCAAGGAGGCTTTCCTCTTCCCACTCCACTTAGCCAGGATCAGGTTACTCGGTCTATTTAATTTTCAGATCTCCTGTCACCATCGTGACACTTCCATCCTCTGGACAATCATTTACTGTAGCACTAGGGAAAGGGAAACGGAAAAAGAAAGAAGAGAAAGGGAAACTGAGAGGGAAAGAAGGGGAAAGGCAATTGTCCAGGCCTGCTAGCATCTTCTATGGGATTTCTTGCCCCTTCCTCAGGATATGTCACACTGACCAGCCACAGGCCACTGGAGTAGGTGGAAAACACCACCATGGCTATTTGTACATCTGTCAATGTAAACTAGTATTTTTGACCCTCCAGCTTTAAGCTGAAAATCTGTCATGGTTCTTCAAGGCAGCAACTCCAGAATTTCCATGCTTGGAGACTAACCTAACAATAATACCTCTGTAGTTCAGGAAGAAACTAATGCCCCTCATGATGAGAAATCAGTCTGATAAAAACCACACCAGGAATAGCTAAATAAATCTCGTGGAAACCTTTGCTGGAAAGATAGCCCTTCCTCAGATACATCTGCTCACTCAGAGCCCATGCTGCTGTTGGTCTCATTAGATTAAGTCCAGATTTAGCACTCACGAGGAGTGCACATTGAGAGGATGTCCACGTGGATAGTACAACCACAGCTATCTTACAGCAGTTTGAGTGACATGGGTTTCTCAAGGTGCATTGAGTGATCTTTACCTTACAAAATAACTGCCACTTGGACTCTTTAGCATGTAAAAGCCTAAACTGGGCACATTTTATCCAGACTATTCTACTAAGGGTTCTCAAAAAACATAGCTTTAGATAGAAAAGGGTTCTCAAAAATCCCATCTGTATTCCATATATGAAACGTAGAAGAACGAGCAAATACTGATAACTCTGTTCTGATGTTTTCTTGCACTGCAAGGTTTTTCCCATCCTGGGAGCCCTCCAAAATGAGGGACAAAGTCGGACGTGGTGAGGGAGCGCATGCTGCTCTGTCCTGCATGCTAGATTTTACTGCCAAGTGCAGTAAATGCAGTAATGTTACACATTTACGGAATTCCACTCTGGTTTTCTTTTCTGCTCGCCTGGCTTGCACTTTTCCAGCAGAGGGCAGTGGCATATTTCTAGTTGCAAAGCTGTTAAAATCCAGTGAAAAATGCAGAAAGATTATTCCATATGCACACCGGCACAGAGATAAGTAGGAGAGTTCATACCAGGTTTGTCTGTTATTTAGCAATTGGTTACATCACCGGAAAAAGCAAACACTCTGCATTCAGGGAAGTGAGGGGAGAGAGCTGTCTGCCTGCATTTGGGCGTATTTAGTGGAAAGAGCAATAGAGAGTGTCTCTGTATTTTCTCTGCCAGTTGCTACATTTTCTCCTTTTTTGCTCTGAAGGGATGCATGGAATTAGCAACTGCTACACTGTTGTCAGCTGAGCAAACAGAACCTGCTTACAATTTCAGGCTTGTACACTGTTTTATTCCAGTACTGGGCAAATGATTTGATCTGCAAGGATGCCAGCCTGTGACTCAGAAATTCACTGTATGCATAATTGTCCAGTGAGGAAAAAAACCCCAGCAGCATATTCCTCCCCCTTGGCATGCATTACCCAGTCAGCTCAAGCACAGTCCAGAACTGCTGGGCAACAGACTCAGTTGTACAGTGCCCATGGCCCCATGGGCATTCTGTCATAGGGCAGGACTGACCAGAAAGCTGCTCCATTGGAAAATGGCACTGTCTTGAAATTAATATGTCTAGTCTGCAGTTTTGGGCTCTCACTGGCGTGTACCTCTGATTCCACACCTGCACCAACCCCAAGCTAAGGGAAGAGGGGTGGTCTGAAGTAGATGGGAGGAGGGGAAGGGGGCAGGGAAGGACATGACCTAATTTAGCCTTATGACCTGCTCTGGGCTCAGTTATTCTTCTGGAGACAGCCCACAGGCATGGCTACTGTGCCTGTGGGAAGAAGGAGCAGTAGGAAGGGAGGCCCAGGAACAGTCAGGACTTGGTGTACAGAGCAGGGCACAAGACTAGTATGACAGGTGTCATGACACCATCATTTCTCCAAAGTACTTGTTTTGTTGGTATTGCACAAGTTCACAGTCACAGCACAGCTGTGTTACTGGCACATCAACTTTTGGTGACCTCACACAAGTATGCCTCTGCACAAGGCAGGAACCAGCATGACCTCCCCAACGTTTATGTCCTCCCTTCAACCAGTGCTCACTTCCCAGGAAAGGAGACATGCCAGTATGCCTCTCAGTCTGGCTGCAAACATCTTCTTGCTCAGACATGATCATTTTCTAGAATTTTCTGAGGTGCAGGGTGATCTGGGGATTGTGCGGCACTGCTCAGGTCATAGAGCCATGATTGACAGTGCATGAAAAATACTCAAGAAAGGAGGGCAAGCATGGGAAACCAGCATTTTCAAAGCTTTTCAGGGGCACTGGGTCACAGGGGCTGAAATGCTGTGGTTTTCCATGCAGAGTGCAACTCAAAGAGCTCTCAGAGGAGTTTTGTGTGTTTGCAGAGGTCCAGGCTGAACTCTGCAGGGAGGGCAGCTCAAGGGGATGTAGCTTCAGCAGCCTTGCTGGACCTCAACCCTTGGGTGTCTTCTTCACCCTTCCTTTGGTGTAGCCTAGAGTCGGTGGTAACTGTGGAGCAAGATTTGAAGCGGTCTGGGTAATGCCTCTTTCATGTTAGCAAGATGTGTTCAGGCAGACTGGGACTCACTTAAAATGGTAGTCCAAAGCAGCCCCCACCCCTTGCTGTAGCTAGGTGGCAGCTCTTACCAGAGATGAGGAAATTACCTTTATTTTATCTGGATTAGATCCTCATATCTTTGCACCAGTTTTAGCCAGAGACATGGTGATGTGACTCTGTCATGGTATTCCTGAGCTGGGCAGAACTGAGAGAAAAGCCAAGTGCATATTTCATTGCAGAAAAGATCAGTCAGAAAAAGATCAGCACAGGCAGAAGCAGCCTGTCCCTGAGAGTATGACTGTTGGATACTGTTTCTGGGTGACAGCCAGTTGATTTTAACGCATTCTGCTCTTTTATTCTCATTGATTTTGTAGTGTCTTCCAAAGATGGGTCTTTTTCACTTTGCCTTTTGCTTTCACCCAAACCAAAGCAAATAGGCAATCCTCTGGTCATATTTTATCCTACCAGATGCTGTGTGTGAAGTTTCCTATATTCAAGCAAAGAAAGCCTCTCACTGCAATCAGTCTGGACATCACTTGGAAACTAGTGTAAGGATAGTCTACAAATTGCCTCCTGAACCAGGCAAAGGTGAAGATTTCCTACTGAAGCACTGGAAGACTTTCAGGACAGAGAAGACCCTCTGTCTGGAGGTGTCTAAAACCAGGCTGAACCTGGGCTTCCTAAACCCACTCTTCATGGGTGCCACCATGAACACCGACAGCAGCATCAGATGACATACAGGGACAACCTCCTGTCCTGTGATGATCCTCTTTAATTTCATGTAGCTATTTTTACTAACACGGCACACTGCCTGAGGAGGAAGGTGCTCCCACAATAAATTAATCAGTATCCTCTCACCTCAGCTTATCTTCTTCTCCCTTCCGATTTCTCAGCTGCAAACCCTTTGCCCATAACAACTGCCTCATCCACCTAACTAGGAGCCCACAGCCATCACACGCCACTCTACCATTAATCACTTCAATCACCAGCCTCCTTCCACTTGGGGCAACAGCCCATCCCTTCACTTACCAAGACATATTGCTGTAGGTTTAAAGCAGAGATGATCACAACAGCAACATCTCCCAGCAGCCTGGCACTGGTACGGTGCTGTGGTGCAGAGGTCAGCAGTAACCTGCACGTGTGCTGGAGGAGCATATTCAGGCACCATTGCTACACCGCCTACGAGCCCTGGTCCCTCTTAGAGGTGGGTTGCAAACCCTCTGAGTTAAGTTTAGGCATATGTATCTCAGGGTTGATTTTGACATTCTGATTATACCTCCAGTATAGGCTTGTGTGGGCTTTTTATACTAGCTTGTCTCTGGCACCTTTATGAACCAGGTTAAATCTGTGCCAGAGCTTCAGATGTTTGTTTCACTTCTTAACCTTTGTGCCAAATGCATGCAGTTGCCTGTGGGAGCATGGCAGCTGGCACCTCCATTGACTCTGCCAGTAAAATCAACAGGGCCTTTATTTCCCCGTTAAAAGAAATACGTCTGTTGCTGAAGATGCTGCAAATGCCATTTCAGTGTTTTCTTTTGGTTAGGCTGAAAAAAGGTGAGAAAGAAGCTTCAGGGGCAATGTTCAGATGAAGAAGTTTGCCTCAAACTGTTGAGTTTACTCAAAAGTTGACATTTGCCAGGGATGGCAAGAATTAACTTCTCAAACACTTGGGCAAGCAGGCGAAGGGGCTGCTGCAGTGGCCCCTTTTTAAGAAGCCATTTCAGCAGGTACTCAGCAGGCAGTGGGATGGGAAGGATCTGAGGAACAACACATATTGGTACCACGTGTGTAGACAGGAATACATGAATGCACATACACATGCCCCAGAAAGGTCTGAAAAATGGGACGCGTGTTTCTTCTCTGCTTTTTTTTCTGAACCACTATATAAACAATCCATTACAAAAGTAAGACACTGGCTGCAGTCATCTGAAAGTCAAGATACAGAAACAAACAAATAGTTTTCCAGGATATTTGCAAATAAATGTATCGACCTAATTCCACATTTAGACATTACATTAAACAGCGTGATTTTTGTTATTTTTCATACCATAGGAAAAAAAATTCTCCCTCCCTTTGGCAGACAGTCTTTCCTCCTTAGATTGTAATCTCTGCCTAACAGGGTTTTTTATGCACACAAACCTTGAATTGTCTTAGCGCATACAAATCACTACGGTTTTGGCTGCCTGATGATAGGAGCTGCAGTTGCTTATTCCCATAAACCAGGCATTTCAATGAGTGTCGAGCAGCCCTGTGACTGTGATTGGCATGTGGTTACTTTCAACCAGCTTGTTTCTCCCTTGGCTGGCACAATGCCAAGAGAAGCATTTTAATACTGAGGTGGATGTGGAAAAGTAGCAGATGCAATAGCAGAGGAACAAAAAAAATACTGTTTTATGAAGTGTTTTGGCCCATCTACCTGTTCTAAATAATTACCGCTGACTAAGTGCCTGAGTTCAGAAAACAAAGGTTGTTTGTCTTGCACGATTTCATTTGTCCAGTTTGGGATGGATAGGATCCACTTAACCAACACCCACATGTAAGATTGCCATCTTACTCACAGAAATAGTTTTCTTTATATCAACTAAAACAGGATCAGTATGCTTTAACTCTTTTGCCATACACTTGTGATTTATTTATTAAGCCACGCTGTGTAGGAGAATGATGAGCATCAGCTTCACTCAGGTTGATCAGAGCCCTCTTACTTTCCTCAGATGAAGGGCTCAGCCTGAGCCTAGTATTGTGCACAGCCTCCCTATATAATTTTTGGTTTTCTAGCATGGAGGTCCTTTCAATGAGGCATTGGAACTATGGTTCTCTAGAACTTGCTCATATATTGCAACACAAATGCACAAACAATGTCTATGGGTTATCTGTTTTAACATTTTAGCAGGACTCATTTAGCTGCACAGCAATAACTTTTAAATTCAGCTAGTTTTATGTCATATAGTTTCACTGTGGAGGTGGCAGAAGCTTAAAACCATGGATGGATACTCCTTGGCTGGCCTCTCACATCCACAAAGTTTGACCTCTTTCCTCAAGCACTCAGCCTTCCCTTTCCATAAATCTTGGGGCTCAGATTTACAATGAAGTTATTGCTATTTAAAAAGTTTGCCCTGTCCTCCTGAGTTATCAGGACTGCCAAGGTGAAAGTTTTTCATCCACCTCTTTTTCTCTCCAACATGTTTTACCTGTCAGTTGCGACAAGTTAAGAATTGCGCTGGCAGCTACCAGTCCTCACTCAGCTGATGCACACTGAATTGCTGCAACAGAGCTATGTGCTCCAGACCTGAATGCACTGATTTATTAAGCGTGACATGCTACTGATGGCTTCTTCTTGTGCCTATGAGTCAGGGTGTAACCAGCTGTATAAAAAATAATAAATGATTGCTTGTCTTTGCAACGATTTTGGTCATAAGAATAAATTATTTCAGAGTGGATGAATGAGACAATACTATTTGTAGCCTTTATAGGTGAATGATTTCTAAATGTAAATGAAATTATCATTTTTAAAAGGCAGGAAAATCAACTTGCAAGACCGTTGGATAACATCTATTTAGTGTTTAAAAATACCTGAACTTTTTGTAGGGAAAAAAAAGAAATCCTCTATCGTACTGGGTTTATCATACTTTCGTCAGCAGAAGGAATGCGGCTTTCAAGTTTATGGCAGTGGAGTTATAGGTGAAAACAGATGTCAAAGTCTTGAGTAAAGAAGGGGGAATTGCAGTTGGTCATTCACTGCTTGAGAGTGAATGAACAGCACATCTTGCACTTCTCTGTCTGAGAGAATAAAAAACCATTTGCAAGCACACTCACGGAAATGTAAATCAACTGTCTCCACTTGTCCTGATCAATCTGTCAATTGCAAGAAACTGTCATATAGCTTAAACCAAAAACAAATTTATAGTTAAGACTCAGGGATGAGCCAAAACTAAAAATCAAGGAAAGGACAGCCTTAAATTGTGTCATTTTTCTCCTGAAAACATGAAACGCTGAAGTAAAAGCCATCCCAAGTCTGGCCCCAAAGACTGTCCCCAGGATAGGTGGCATGTGACTCCTGTGACACTGTGCACCAGGTGGATGGCCCTCTGGGTCGCGCAACTCAAAGAACATCAGACCTACAATGAGATGTCCAGGACCATGGTCCTGTAGGAATAATTTGTATTTAGTGCTCAGTGAGGGGCTTGGCACATGGCCTGGCCTCTGAGGAAGGGACCTGCCAGGGCACTCCTTTGAGCCACCCTTCTGAAAAACGGAGCGAGGAAGGAGAAGGGAGTTGAGTACTCAGTGTGTAGTCTAACGTGGACATCGTGTACATCCTTACTGGGGATCTTTGAGCGCTGCTGCACTCTGCACTGAGTCCAAATAGAGCCTGACATGAGACAGCCATCAAGGTATTACAAGAGCAATAGAGCACTAGTAGGATAAATCCTGAGTCCTGTAAGCTATGCTCAGTGGGAGTCTTGCTAGAGCACCGCAGGATTTCCCACACTAGGAAACTGCATTATAGAGCAAGACACCATCTCCCCTTTCCCTCACATTCCTGACCGTTTTCATCTTGTGGTTGCTATGCCACAAGACCTTCCTCCTCACAGCAGTGCTAGGCAAAGCTCAGTTTCTGCAAGACCATTATTCCAGCTGTCATCTCGTCCTCAAACTTCCCGTAGATCTCCTGGTGAGAACTCTGGCACTCGGAGCACACCAGCGCTTGGAGGTAGACACACTGACAGAAAGGAGATAGCAATTCCCAAGCACCTCACTGGCACCCTCAGAGCCTCATGCTCTTTATGTCAGTCCTAGGCTTCGTCTGTGACCCTCAGCAGTGCCATGTTTTTCACTGTCTGTTTTCCTCTGGCAGCAGTTCAGATAACTCCATCTAACAGGGCACAATTCTTAGCCAGAGGCCCAGCGGCAGGTGCAGCTGTGGGCACAAAGCCGCACGTGGGTAGGTGACAGAGCATCAGTGATACCATCCCTGCGAGCAGCCCCAGGGCTTCAGGCAAACTGGGGGTGCTCAGGCATGAGTGGATGATTAAAAATAAACTAATTCAGGCCCAGGGTACTGAACAGTTAGAAAAAAATCCTATCTAGAAATTTAGAGGAATAATGAGTGATAAGCAGCCATGGAGTAAGTAGTGATAAGCCAAGCAGAAGCCTTTGCCATGAGAAGTCACGATGCTAGTGGCAGCTGCAGCTGTGCCTGTGCTCACTGTGCTCCTGTAGCCATAGCAGTGACAGAAATGCAAAAGTGGAAGTTTTATCTTGCTTTGAACTTTTTTCTCTCTGTGGAAAGTGCTACCGCTCATGCTTGGCTCAATAAACCCAGTCCAACTTCTGTATGGAGCGGTTCATAAAAAAGCACATCAGAGGGGAAGCAGGAAAAAGCAAATGTCAGTGAGATTCATCTGTGACATTAAAGAGCCCCAGACTCATGACCAAAGATGTTCCTAGGAAGTCTGTCACATGCCAAATGTTAAACTTCTGTGTGGTATAACTGGCTTCAAATACAGGCAAAGACACAGATAAATTGATGCATAAGCTATAAAGCAACAATGACATTCAAGAGTAGTAAGAGAAAATGTTGGAAAAGTGTCAAAAACTTTTACTAGAATATGTTAACAAACTCCGCATTTTTAATTCCTCAGCATCTTTTTTCAATTTAAAACAAAAACTGTGTATACAAAAAACCTGCAGACACTGACAGATGTTTTCTTTTTATGTATTTTTGTTTCTAAAAAGAAAGCCACAATGGGAAATAGTGGTCAAAACAAAGTTTTATTTGTCAGATGTCACTTTTCATTCCACATTGTTTTCAAACCTGTGCTTTCCTGTGTTCAGAGGAGCTCCTCTGTGCCTGAGTAGTCCCACCTGACTGCGAGCAGCACTGAGGAAAACACACTTTTCCCATTCTCTAAACGTGTGTAGAATTTTTCTTGCTTGATAGAGAGAAAAATCCATTGAAATAAGAATTCCCAGAAGAAGATCTTATTACTTAGGGCACTAGCATAAGTTCTTTCTGAACTCTTCCAGTGCAGAGATCCAACAACTGAGGACATTACAGCCTACAGTGTATGGCTGAATTAAAAATAGTTTTATTGTCCTTTGAGTGGGCAAATAAGGCCACAGTAGTCAGCCTAAGAGCTGTCTCTACCTCCTACCATCCCCTCTGGCAGCTTCCTGAATGGTCTTAACTGTTTCCTAGAGTTTCATATGGCTCTTTGCATGTATGAATTTTGCCTCGTCTAGTATCTGCAGAATTACTGAGTTACATGTTGTACATGCAAAATTAATCCTCAACATGTCTGCAAAACCACGGCCTGCATTCAACTTCCACACAGTGCTGGGGTTGCAGGGAAGCCACCTGAATCCTGTAGCAATGTGACCTACAAGTCACTTTTCAGCCTTGTCACCCCAAAATACCATTTGACTTGTAGGCCGTTCTTTGGGGCCCTATTCTTTGGTGTTGAGGGGGCGAGTCAACACTCTAGATGCTACCTGCTGTTGGATAACTGTTGGGCTCAGCAAAACTGGGACACCCTTAAGAAAAAACAAGGAAAAAAAAACCAAACAAACAACAAGAAATCATTGTGCTAGGTCTGAATAATAAATAGCTGCGGTATAAACGCCTGATGAGTTGCAGCTGTAAGGTCCCCCAGCTCTGGAGCACCTGGCTGTGAATTGAAGGGGCCTGCAGCTACCTCAGAGTCAGTTTTGACATTTATTTTTTTTTAATTCTTTCAGAATATTAGGCAAATAAGAAGTTTTAGACATCTTTTCGATGTTATTGCTCATCTGCAACAATTTTTGTCACCTCACTGAATATTTCTCTACATTTACATGGTGTCTGGTGCTTCTTAGCATGACAAGTAGACTGGTCTGTGAAGAAGACAGGCGTGTAGGTTTCTCTCCCCTGACCGGTGGCCGCAGGAACATGACACAAACACTCAGCGTGGTCACACAGAGATTCCGAACAAAGCTGCTGTACTTCCCACCTACCATTTGAGCTCTTCATTGAGTTCACCCTCTTCCAGGTTTACTCTCTGTGAAGAGTATGAGAGAATAATTGCTTCTTCTCTTTCTGGAGCCCAGGAAAAACATCCCTAGGAAACAGACATTTGTTATAGTCTGGCTCAGCAGCAAAACCAGTAAGTCATTGGCAGAATACCACTGAAGGCAAGCCATAAAAGTGAGAAAAGGTTTGGTACACTGTACATGCTACTTCTTGTTCTGTATCTGGCTGGTGAATGGAGAATTCAATCTCTATTATGGCCAAACTAGTACACTTTACAATGTGAAATTGCTTGGAAAAATGTCCTCCTGAGAAGAATTAGAAGTTTGCAATTAATTTCAGTGTGGTCATGGATTTAAATTCTTTTCTTACTGGTTGTTCAATCGAAGGAGGCTTCAAATATTTTGCTGTGAAATTCTGAGAAAATATATTTTCAAATTCATGAGTCCAGAATTCCTCCGAACCAATCAAAACCAATTTCTCCAGATAAGCAGAGCATAATTTTCTTACTCCATTCACTAGATCTGCTTCTGTCAAACTTGCCTCATTTTTATGCTAAAGATTGCTTACCTTACGTAATGTTTACTTTTGACATTTTGAAAGATGCACAAAAAAAAAAAAGAGGGAAAACTTCCATTTTACAAAACTCCTATCAAATTCTCAAAATACTCTGAAAAAAATTAGGAATCATTTTCCTTAAGTACCACAAGATTAAGTAAAAATACTATTAGGTTGTCTTATAATTGCATTCTGCTTTTTCTAACAATCAGATGCACTTACGTTTTCAAGCACTTCTCTGCAAACATGAGGATTAGAAATGAATACTTTACTTTTTAAATGCAATTAAGCAAACAATCTCAGCTTCAGTTAGCATAAATCAGCGTAGTCGCACTGGTGGAATTACAGTCTATGCTGAATTGTTTCAGTTAATAATCACAGGTTCTTCCCATACATTTTTTGTCACTCCATTTATCTCACATGATGCTTCTTTCCCAGCCCTGTAATAAATTCTAAAGAATTAAGATATGAATGATTACAAGGCAACACTTTCACTGGGACAGGCTGAGCCCTTTGCTTCAAACCCCAACTGATGTAGCTACAGGCTGAAATGTTTGTCCGTGCCACAGGTCTTCTCTTGGTGTCTATGAATACTTGGTAAATGTTCTCAAAGCTTAAGCAGTTAGCTTAGGGTCTCACTGTGGTCTTGCAATGCACGAGAACTGATGGCAGTGTAACAGCAGTGCCATAAGGCATCAGGTTAGGTCAGAACTAGCCCTACAGGCTCCAGTGGCCAGGTGTGCATCTGCATGGGGCAACCAGCTCAACTGTAGGAGTGCAAACATATCAGTTTCTCCCTCTCTGCTAAGTCTGCCTTGGGTTTGGTTGTTTTGCTCCTCTTACTCCTTTTTTCACTCATGAGGTCAGGGGTGGGGGGACAGTGCTGGGCCCCAGCCTGGGAAAGCTGCAGTCCCTTTTGTGTTTACCAGTTTGGACCTGCTGGTCCTCAGCTAATTGAGGGCTTTGAGGGCTTTATGTGCTCTTTTCTCACTAGAAACCGGAACTATTCCTTCTCTCAGAAAAAAAACAGCCCAGAGTCAGGATTGCAAGAAGTGAAGATAAACCGAAGAGTCACAGATTTTTGTGACCTTGGCACTCTGCTTTTTCCTCCTTTTTAAGGACCTTGATTTGTTTTTCCTTTCTCTATCACCATTGCTGAGGTAGGAGCAAGCCTAAGTGGTGTAAGAGGACTCCTTACAAAGTTTATTTTCTCACCTTAATTATTCTGTAACATGACTTTGCTCATAGCATTTTATAGCCACAAATAATGTAACTGTCTTCTGGTGCACAGTTGCCAAAGTAGCAGAGCAGTGCTAAGTGAAAGGTCTTTTTTACATTAGCCATGATCCCTTTTAAACTGAGTGCTTCAATTTGTAATTTCCTGTCCTATAATACTGGTGTTTATTTTTGTTTAACTTCTATGTTGAAAATATCTTATTTCAGATATTTCAGCATAGTAATAATTTTACATAGGTTTAAAAATTCCAATTATAATTTTAGAGTCCAATACTGTTTTATGGGCTGGCTCACTTCACCTTTTTTTTTATTTCTTCTTTTATTCTTTTATGAAAAGCAAATTCCACTTGTGAGTTCATGAGCTGTAATAGAAAGAAAATACAGATGAAATCTTTGTTCTGGGTTCAATAAACTACAAGTACAATATACAGTTTATGAAGGGGAATTCTTCCCGTATCTTTTTTTCTACTTCACCATACAGAAACAAATTTCTGATTTATTCTTACTCCCTTTCCAGAGGTTCTGTTTCAGCAACGGACCATGTTCCACTCACTGCCACACAAGGATCACAAAATGCTGGCAATCCTTGAGCTCATGATTTACACAAAATAATGCTTTTCAAACATGTGCAGCACATTCCAGTATAGAACTGATGATATTTAGGGGAAAGCACGGAGGAGAAATAAAATCAAGAAACAGGAGAAACGGTGACCCTCACTTCATGGTTCTGCCGGCCAAGAGGGCACAGTAAACAGTATCTATTCCACTGTGGCTCTTCATATGAAGAGGGTGGTCTAGAGAGAACATAGAAATTCTCTGTCTCTGAGCGTAGACACATCTCTTTGGTGTCACCTTTCCACCCAATACATGGACTACAACCCATGTATTGGGTGGAAAGGTGACATTCCAAGAGGAAAGGGAGAGCTAAGACTTTTCTAGAAGATGACCCTCAGTGAGGACGTGGTTTTCAAGTGGATCCTTCCCACCCCCTTGCTCCTTTCACCAGTGTTGGTGCATAAAAGCCACTACCAGACAAGTTTTGGTCTATGACAAATTGACAGCATCATTTTGAAAAGCCCTGAACAAGGCACTGATGATGTTTTTCATTCTTGCCCTCCAGAGAACCTTGATCCTTCTCAAAGTGGCACAGAAATGAACCTCTTAAAGCTCCAGGGTAATATAACAAATGCAAATGCAATACAGCATCTGTGGAGAAACATATGAGTACTGGGAGCAAAAAAAAAAAACACGAAGAAAAAAGGTTAAAACTTTATATTTGCATAAATAGAACGTAATCATCCATGCCAGCTAGTATGAAAATTCATTTCTTGTCCAAAACATAATATTTTATCTGTGTTTCACAGGATCAGAAGTGAACTCTCAAGATATTTAAACCATGATTTTTTAGTCTTATATGAAACATTCTATAAAACAGAGGCATTCAAGTATTTATATATGCTTATATTCCCAAATCCTATTGCCATTGCAACCTCATCTGAGTTCCCTCTGTTTTTTTGATTGCATGGTGAGAATGGCACAATTTATATGTATTGTCCTGTAAGTCTGTCTTCTGTTAGTATTACAGTAGTAATGATTCAAACATTTTCAGATAAAATTCATCACCACAGAGAGGTTAAGAAAGCAGAAAACATTTAAAGTGGACTCATGAAATTTGTGTTTCTTCCCGATTTTTCCATTAAAATTTCTAACCACAACAAAATGCCACATTGGTTCAGACTGAAAATTCATCCATCTGTTGTCTGGCCAACAGAAGCTGTCTAGAGGTACTTTGGGAAAAAGTATAAAAAACTTCATGTCTGAAGTGATTGCTGGTAGCCCTCCCCCCCACATCCTTTCCCCTGTGTAGTATTTACATTAAATTTCATCTATAATTTTATTCTCCCATTGCCCAATAGTGTGATATCACACTCCATCTTCTGTCATCTTTCCCCTGAGTATTTCAAATCACCTGCAGACTTCATCACCTCTCTATTTTCTTCACAAATTGTGTATGGGTGTATTTAACAGTACAGCCTGCAGTAATTCGTCTCTCATGGGGCTCCATTAGTAACCTCATTCTGATGCTAAAAGTTTTCCTTCTTTATCTTTTAGCAGTTATTTGTCCCAAAGGGGCTTCTTTCCCATTTGGAGAGGGTTTGGGGAGTTTTTAGGTTTTTTAAGACCTCTGGCTAACGATCTTGCTGAAAGCTTTTAGAAAGTCCATATCTACTACATGGATCCACATATATTACTTACAAAGGACTCCAACAACTCTGTGAGGCATAACTGCCTTGATAACATCCATATTGTCTGTTCCTTTCTGCAATGTATTGTCTGTTTATGAAGTTTTTCTACTGCGAAAAATTAGACCACTCTTCAGGGACTTAAGTTATCTTTATCAACTTTCCTTTCTTTGGTATTGCTGAAGGTTCAAACTTTGTGTTATTGCCTCAGCAATTTTATGTTTGAGATTCCTCAGAACTCATGTCACCAGCATCATCTAGACCTGATGATCTGTAAAGCTTTTCCTGCTTTACCCAAAAGCCTGAAATGGAAATAACTGCAAGAAATTCTGTTATGGTTTACATGGTAGCCTGACCTGAAAAATACATGGGGTTTTCTGTTTTAACAAAGTCTTTCTCATGGTTTATGTGTAAGGCATTCTTCTGCCAGTAAAAAGGAAAAAGTATAACAATTTTTTCTGTGATCCTCCTTCCTTCCAACTGTGCCTCAATAGACAGACAGCATCACCCAGATGGCCACAGGTGATGCACAGCAGCCATTCACTTCTGGGCCCCTCACAGCGTCTGGCCAACCTTCTCTCAGTGGTTATCACCCCATGGCATCAGGAGAAGAACGGTTTAATGACCTTCTCTATTCATCTAATTGCTTTTTGTTTGTGGCTACAAGGTACACCAGACAATGCCAGTCATTTAGCATTACACCCCTAAAAATCTCTATATAATCTGTACTTGCTGTTGCTGCATCTAAAGTGTTAACAGTAATGTCAAAAAAGTCTGTGTCCATCAAGGTCTGTTACTGGCACTGTCCCATAGGTATCCTGCAGCTAATTGGTTACGGAAGGAATCTTGAAACAGCTAATCAGAAAAAACATAACTTAGGAATGTTTTATGGAGTATTTAAGGTACAAGACATCAAGGAACAAAGACATTTGAGAAGCAGGTGAAAAACCACCTTGTTTTTAAATGAGGAAGGAGAAGGGAGCATTCTGATGGAGCTGAGCTATGCATTCTGATGCAATGAATTTCCACTTCTTAGCAGTTAAGCCTGGATTCCCACTTTGAATAATCATTCTTCCTAAAAAGCAAGTGAAAGTAATAACCTTGTAGATATGAACTTAAGTGAGGCTAGATGAGCCATTAGAAAATAACATGAGAGAGCCCTTCTGGAGTGATAATTCTGAGTTAGATGGATTAACAAGATCTTTGCATCTCCAACTTCCATGCCTTGACTAAGATTTTCCATAGTTTACGGAGAGTGTTAATTCACAGCTTTCCCCCACATACACACTCTTCTTTAGAAAATCTAATATTGGCTATGTCAGGAGAATGGATGTAGGTTTTCCCGAGTCGTTGTCCTCATTCAGGTTCATCCACTCCCTCTTCCTCAGAGGTATGTAGAGCAGTCTGTGGCTTGACTATAGATGGTAATTGTGCATAATTTTGAACATCATGGTAGAGATGATTCTGGACTTTTCTCAGCTCTTTTCAATATTTTCCTCAACTTCCGTATCATTATCAGCCCAAGATAATTTGGCTTTATTTTCAATTGTCCTGCAAACCCCTTTATTCAGGGAGAAGAAATAATTCACAGCTGGCACGTTCCTTGGTGCCTTTGCCAATCAAAACATACAGCTCGCCTTTTACTGGCAACATGGTTATCATGATTCGAGCCACTTGGCTCTTCCGTTAGCTCTCTGTGGCATGTAAAGGAAAATTCACACCAGTGAAGAGAAACACCATTGATTCATTAAATATATTTATTTGAATATTGAAATCTTTGGCTGCAGAGAAGTGTCTAGGGAGGGTTCCATGTTTATCAAGGGGGCTTACTGAAACCACACCCCACTGTGCAATCTGCTGACACCTTTGCTGTACACCCCTCTGCAAAAGAAAGAGGGAACTCTGTATTGCAAGAGACACTAAAATATAAAGACAATCCTTTCTAATCTGAGACTGGAAAGTGGTGCTGATATAACAGAAAATCCAATTCCCAGTGACACCATGTGTGGTGATAAGGAAATTATTCTCCTCTTAGCCAGAGACACCCTGATTAATAAGCTGGAAGTCAAGTGCAATGATCCAGGACTTGACTGAAGTACAGTGTAACCTGTCATGTCTCATACATTGAGCACTTTCAGACTTAGACAATCCATGCTCTTTGGGCTTTTTAGGTTTGAGCTGAACCTTGCTCGTTTTCAAAGAAACTGTTTGGAGCACATGCTCAGCAGCTGAAAGACCACTTAGCCACAGTGTTGAAAGAGTTATAGTACAAATAGGAGCTCTACCTGTTGCAGGTGCTGCCTGGTAACATGGTTCTTCCTCATTCCTCCTCTGTGTAACTGCTATGAGCCAAGGCAGTATCCCTTATGTGCTCTCTTATGGCATTGTCTCCTGTCACAAAGCAGGAGAAACCTTACAGGTCTGTAAGTGAGATACAAATGAGAAAGGCAAAATCAAGATCATCCACTAGACATGCAAAGCAAAGAAATAATTTTTTCCTTCTTTCAAATGAAATCTGTTGTACCACAAGAGTTATTGCAACATTAAAAAGAGAACTTAGATAAAATCAAAACCCAGACATGAAATACGGTAGAGGAGTGTTTTTTCATCCTTCCAAAAGATTTCATTTTGAATCAGATTTTAAACTCATAAGGATAGGCAAATAAACAATAATTTTACAGTTACATTTTTTTAGCAAATCAAATGGGCAAAACTCCTGAAAATAATATGTTCCTAAGGAACAATCAAGTAAATTAGTCAAATGCTTGGAAAAAGAGGCAGGAAATCGGGAAGGTCTTCTTGGGAAGATTTCACTGGTTTGTCTAAATGAGAAACAACAAAACTGTGATGACATAAAAGCCTTTCTTTTTTCTGTCTTTACCCATGTAAGTTCTAAGGGAAAATTTGTTTCTTAGAGGACTGAATGTTATAAATTTGTCAATACAAATCTGAACTGACATGAGTGACAGCTATCAAGTTTCAAATCCATTTTCCTAATGAGTGTCTTCTTATTAATTACAAGGAAACAAGTCTAAGAAGAGAAACCCACTGCCTAAAACAGTCTATCCCTATTGGTAAGAGTGCTCAGTTATTCTTCGAAAATCAATGCTGATTTTCTAAGGAAATAGACCAGGTTTTGATCACTGGCACCATTGGGTTCTTGGTCTCTGAGCTGACATTGCCCACAGGAATTGTCAGTTTTGTGCTAGACTAACTGGTCAAAAAAACCCCAAATGCACTTACGTTCAAGGACTCATTACCACACACTTAATCATGTTCGTTATGCCAGGCTGGCACAGCTGTGTACTAATGCAAATAACGCCTTTTGAAAACTAAGCTAAAAGTAAAAAAAATACCCTAGCTCAACAGAAAAAATATTATTTATTTATTTACTTTATCCTTGGCCAAAGTCTAGCCTTTAGCAGGCCAGCAAATAAGTAAGTTTAAGTAAGCTAAATAAGCTTTCAGGATCTCCTTCTTTTCTTCATCATTAAAGGGCAAAACAAATTAAAATTGGAAATATTCCCTGCTGCCCTGAAACATCTCATCAATCACAGATTTGCGTTTGTGTTGACATCTTTTTCTTTTCCCTCCAAAGTAAAGAAGCTGGCTAAACAGAGCTTCTGCCTAGAGCCAATCTTTTCCCCAAAGGAATCTGGTGCTTATTCGAGTGAAATGAAATTACCAGATTCCAACAAATATTTGTGAGAGGGGAACAGGAATAAAGGCATTAAAAGTAATTGCTTGGTCAATATTTTAAACACTTCCATAAGCAAAGCTCCTCGTCCTCCAAAATAGCAATAATTATAACTTTAGGCCTCTTGATAGTAAATCTTTCTCTTTGCTGCCTCACAATTCAGTCTAGGACTATAGATATGCTTGCTACATGTTCAACGTATGTAATAAGAAAACTCCTGAAAAGAATTTTCAAACACCAAGGGACCCAACTTGCAGAAAATGAGAAAAATACACAGTCAGGAGACATTTGTGTAATTTCCATTATCCATCGCACATGAAAGAGAAGTAAACTCAATTGGAGAAGAGAAGGCTTAGGATAGAATGGTCAACATCTAGCTGATTTGAAGGATCAAGCCCTGCTTTGTGACTTAGGATCCTAAACCTTACTGTATTCTTCTATGATGTTTTTTAGAGCTAATAAAAAATACAATGTAAAAAATTTAGACAAAGACAAATCAGGAATATAATACTTCCTTCTTTGTGCAGGAAAACTCTAGGGAGTCAACTAAAAACCTTTTTCAGTTGTCTCCTTTGAGAGAAGGGAGGACATATTTGCAGGTAGCACTGAGCACAGATGAAAGACATAGAGGAACAAAGGCTCTGCTTGTCATTTTGCATTTCCTCAGCTTTTGCCAGTAACTACCAGAGCCTATAAATATCTGCCTCTGGGCAGTGCAAGGCTCCCTGAGCCTTGGCAATACTGAACTTCCCAGCACCCATCTCATCCCCAGGCCTCCTAGGGTGCACAGATGGGTGATCCTGACCGCAGGTATGCCTGCAGGAAATATGGAGGCATTCTCTCCAGTTTTTACTCATTTTGGCAGTTAAAGTACATGGGAAACGTGAGGCTGTGCTTCAAGGTCTTCGTGGCTTGGACAAAGAGAAGACCATTTCTCTTCATCTGAATTCAGGCCCCATGTGAGCTATCCTCCTATTGCCCAGGTTGGGAAGTTTGAGGTTTCTATATCTGATCCTGCACCCTCCCCATTCAACCAACCCATCAAAGTGGTTCACATGCCACTGCCTCCATCCTTTTTTTCTCCAGTCTTTTCCTACAGTCCACTGGTCATGTCTCCAGTCTCCTGGATGTTGTCATGGGTTACAGCTCCACTCGGAACCACTGGTTGAGTTTCAGCATACGGAGCTGAGTATTGAAGGGGTGTGAGAGGGACAGAGATGTTCTCTGCTGCAGCTATCAGCAGTCTGGTCCTTGCTTTCCTCTCACTCTGCCTGACCATTGCTACCTCCATTCCTCTAGGCCTGTCCCTGGAAGTCCATACCAGTGGAATGACTTCCAGGGAGCTGAGATAACATTCAGGCTTTCACTTACAAACTGAATGCCCTATGAACATTTTGTATTTAAAAGTTTTGCCTGTGGACCTCCTAAATGCTGATGTATAGAGGATTTGGTTACATTTGCTTACTGTGTACAGTGAGAGCAAACAGCACTAGTCAGGTGCCAGAATTTTAAAAACAAATAAATCTCTGGCCACTAATAAGCTTACTGAGAAGTTCCCTTCCACATTTCAGTAAGTCTCAATAAAAACCTCATAGTTTCTAGGGCCAAGTCTTTGAACAACATTATGCTCCCTTTTTCATTTGCTAGCAAGCGAAGTGGCCACCCCACTGCTCTGGGACCTGTGAATATATGGCATTGCTCAGACCAAAGGATGATGTTGTTAGTCTTGCTGTAGAGTGTTCCACAGGAGTGGACAAAAATCTTTTCAACCACAAATGAACTGTCCTACCCACAACCAACAGGGCTTCTTTACTTTTTGTCTTTTCAAGACCGTATGCATTTTGCTATACAGAGAGCACTATCACTTCTCATGTGGTTTGACCAAGAGGAGATTAACAAAGTGATCATAGATAGCTGAAGGAAACCTGCAGGCACTCAGTTGTGCCCTGCATTTCAGAGCTGCTCTGGCATTTGAATACTCATGTCTGTCTCTCTAGGACACTCACCAAACTCATTATCACTGTTAGTGAGCACATCCAGAAAGTTCTCTGACCACACAAACCATCAAGGCAAAAGTATATGTGGGTTAGTGCCTAAATAACTGTTCCACCATGTTTTTTCATACTCTGATCATTCATGCTGCATGAGTAAAAGTTTGCTGAGCTGTCTGTGCAGCGTATGACCCTGCCAGTGTCAGCTGAGATTTCCATCCTTACAATCCAGAGCAGGTGAAAAGTGGCTGCCTTTCTGGCTGTGTTTTAAGCCAGGTTTGCTCTTCTATTTGGACAACTCATTTGCTTCAAAATTTAACACTGAACATACCTGCCTGTGCATTCATTTCTTTAGATAGTATCTCTTATAACCTCCCAGGATAATTTTGTTTGATTCAGTCATGCAATTTGAAAGACCTTTTGCAACTGCAAATAGTGTCATCATATGACCTTTTTTGGGCACAAGGTGAAATACAGGAAAATCCACTGAACCATAAGAACCCCCTTTTTTTCACTGTGTGGTTGTCAGAACATGGGAAGATGCCCAGAGAGGTTGTGGCATCTCCACCCTTGTGGGTACTCAAAATCTGACTGATCATGGCCCTGAGCTCCCTGCTCCATCTGACCCTGCTCTGAGCAGGAAGGTTGAACTAGATGGTCTCCAGAGGTCCTCTCCCACCCTCAGCTGTTCTGGGATTCTGTTTTGCATGAGCCATTTCATGTACATAGGACAAAAGAAAACCTTGTAATAACCTTTCACACTCTACAATGGTCAGAAGGAATCCTGGTGAAGGCCCTACCTCACACTTGGAGCCAAGATCTCAGCTGCTGTTAGAAAGAGCTTTTCAAGGGGCAGGGAGAGAGAAGGCTGTGTTGCAGCACTGTAATGAAAACATGAAAATGTGACATAATGATTTTGAAGTCTCTAATGCATACAAATGTACAGCATATGTTGAAGAAGTTTTAAATTAAAAAAACTTATGGATATGCACTACTTCAAAAAAAGGTTGATTTGTTTTTTCCAGACCAAAAATGTTTTTCCTGCTGCCATCAGTGAAGAATGTGTTAATGAAAACAAATTTCCCATGGACCTTTGATGTCATCTGAAAGAAAGAAGAGACATTGCTGTTCCTATTCAGACTGGTTTTTGTGACGCAAGCTGTCACTGGCAATGATGTTACACCACCACTTCCACAGCGTATATTTATCCAGCATTCACATATCCTGACTGGGTTGTAAAATTTGATTAATTCCTTCTGCATCCCCCACAAAAATGTCAGTGTCACTTGCATTATGAGAACACAATGACAATTTCTTGCATATTGTTTGTACTTCTATAAATTAAATGTGATTCCCCATCTCACCTCTCAAATTGTCCACCAAGGTGTTGGATGGTAATTTCATACACTTTATACAATACTTTCTTCCAGAATATCTGTGTTTCAGTGAACTGAAATTACTTACAACATATTTGTAATCTTCAGCAATGATGATTACCATTGCAATGGACAGCAACAAATTAACCCCATGTATTGCCTTAAAATGAGGAAAATATTTGCTAAGCAATGTACTAATGAAGTCAAGTCAACTTTCAAAGAGACATTTCTAAGTAACTCATATAACTTTGTATGCACTGTGGCAGCATAAAAACTGAGAAAATACGATAAAATATATTTTGAAAAATAATCACCTTATTTTCCCACAGCTGTATTTTTTCTCCTTGCATACTGTTTTTAAAGGCTCTGGAAAATATTTCTCTTCTATTTACTTGCATCCTCATCTGTGAACCAGAATTGCTGATGATATCAGGATAGACTTTGGAACAAATTTCATTAAATATGGTTAGCCTAAACCTGTAGTCCCTAAATGACTAAAATTTCTTATAAAATTAATGTGAGATTGCTCTGTAAGAGAACTTAACATTATTATTGTACTGCACTATGCTTCATTGTTCCAGACATCATTAAATATGGTGCACAAACATATGGTGAAAAACTTGCACAAGGAGCAAGTCCCTGAAAACCCACAAAAATACTTATTGCTGGTGATGCTTAACTCTACCAGTCTAATAATCATTACAATGATAAGTACTTGTTAAAAATATTAGTGTATAATTTTTATTGCTAGGTTTAGCACACATGTAATCAAGAGTAATTTTTTTCCTTCCTAAAGGAAATTATTGCAAAACCAAAAGTAAATGTATATATATATATATATATATAAAATGCTATTATTTTAGCTATAGAGAGAAATTGTCTTACCAGAGATCAAAAGGTGACATGAATGGGGCAGGCCCTGCACAGTGCTGTTAAAAGTTGAAAACATTGAACTATAAAGGACATGTTTATATCATTACCTGGAGTGCTCACAGCCTGCAGCTTTCCTGCTCCAGTGAAGCAGAAACAGAACTTAAGATAGGTTTCTAACAATAACATGCAGACATTTATACAAACAGCCCATGCAATGCCTTAGATAGGATAAACTTTAAGATCAGATAGTCCTGATGTGTCAAGGTGTAAATATGGTCACCATCTGGGCCAGTAACCTCTCTTTCTGCATGCTGCCACTCACTAGAGATGGTGAGTTTTGGGGTGAAGGGCTTCCCGGTGTCAGGCCCTTTGTGGTGATGGATCTGCCAGGGCCCAGCTCCTTGGACCACACTGCACAGTCCTTAGATACAGAAATATCAGTGTCCTTCTACGCCTCGCCTTCTGCACCTCTGCCAGCTTGGGAAGCCCAGCTCAGACTGCAGTGTCACAGTCCCTGCAGGAACAGAGGTTTCATTCTCTGTCCTTTCCCCTGGGATTGAGGTTTAAACCGTTTGAATGCTATTTAGGCCTAGGGAATCTGGGCTACTTTAGTGAGCCGTAAATTACATGCTAAGCAGTGCTTAATAAAAAAACAAAATTACGCATCAGAAGAACACTTTGTTTTCTTTGGCTATGCTTTTATTAAATGGCATGATTTCATGTTTTAAATAATTATAAGTATTTGAAATAATGGAAGTACAGGACCTTTTTACTTTATATACAATCCTAAAACTTCTGTTCTAAAATGTGAATGGGTTGAAAATATCTCTATTCTAGAATGGGCTCTTCAGTTCCAGGCATCACACATTAAAAGTAATTCTGAACTAAAGGGATTTGTCCCCCCATTCATATACTAAAATTCCATGTATGATTGCACAACTCTAGGATTCCTGAGTACCAGACTTCAAGTTACACAGAAACAATAGTTTCTGAGTCACAACCTTAACTGACTGTTAGGTATCACAGTGTCACAAAATGTCATATCATGATTAGACTTGGTTTATCTCAGTATATTCTTTCCAATATAAATGTCTAAAGAATCAATAGACATAGGACTCCATGACATTTTTGATGAGAAAATCTTCTATTTTAAGAATGTTGGCTGTTTAAATTATAAGTGGTCATATCTACCACCACTATACAGAGAGATCTTCCAGTGACTAAGGGATGAAATTTCATCTGGCAACCAATGTTGTTTTGTCTGCGTTGTCCATGTCCTTCATATTCTACTTATTAATTAACATTAATTGGATGATCAAAACAAGGGGGAGGGGGTTGTTTCTAGAAATTATATTTGCCCTGGAATATGTCTGATTCAATATGTCTTGTACTCAGTCAAAAATCTCCAAGTGAAATAATTCTTAAACAAGAATAACTTAATGATAAAATCCTGAAAATTAAATAATCTTTGAACTAAAGTCAAGGAAGATAGAGTAACTTTCTGATTAATCATTTGAGCTTCTGATTAGTTCAATACTACCACAAATGCTGTTTTATAGTAGATGCCATAATGGATTTCAAACCCTGTTAGAAAAGTAATAAGAGTTTATTCTGAAATGTCCTACTGACAAAAAAGGTCCAAGGTACAAGAGAAGGAATGTAGCACTCAATATTTTTCTAAGTAAAGATCTAGAGTTAGTGGAGGCATTTGATGTCCTTACACTGACTGCATAGGAGATTGGATAAGCTTTTAAGAGTGTCATAGAGGTCATCAAAACTAAGATTTGTTTCAACTGAAAAATAAAAGACTGAGGTATTAGAAGCCTAAAATAATTTGATTCTGCACATATTTTTTAAAAATTTAAATAGGAAAATGCTACTAATAAATATTTTCTTTTGTATCATATGTTCACATCATATTACTTTCCTGTAATTCTTTTCACTTGAAAATATCAAACTGCCTGAAAGACATTAATCAAAGTTAATAAAACTAACAACACAGAATCTCACTGTCTGAATCAGAGCCAAATACCTGATTTACAAATTGATTGCAAAAATGGGGAGAAAGAGTTATAAGTAATTTTGTTCCAAGATCTTGGACTGATGCCTAACACGTTTTGGACATTGACATTACAGTTTTGAACAGGTTTGGGTTTATGGTTACATAAGTATGTAAAAAAAAAAATTCAATGCCCACTCTGCTGAAAAGTCTTTATATAGGTAGAAAAATTGGAATGAAAGTTGCTAAATAATAAAGTCTTGGACCTTTTCTGGTTGGCAAGCTCACACATGAAGTAAATCAATTTTTAATTTTTTGGAACAATTTTAGTTATTATCGCTTTTAACAGTCACTTTACTACACAAATCAATTTACCGATGCCAAAAGCCACTTGTGTATTGTTTGTGAATAGGACATTTATTTAACCTCATTTTTAAAGATTGTCTTCCAGCAAGATACTAATAAAAGTCATCATATTATGCAGGTGCTCCACAGCTGGACCTGGTAGGATACAAAAGTGAATTTCAAGGGTCTGTGGCACTAGGACAACCAGCAATGCTAGAGCCCCCAGGCACTCTGCCATAGAGACAGGTACCAGCAAACCCACAGTTTCCTGCTAGCTGGAAAATGCACATTTGACCTCTCCTTTTGGCCAACTATTTAAAATAATGATTGGCCAAAAGAGAAAGCTTTCTAGAGGAAATATTTCTCCAGAGGAATGAAGTTTTAGCAGAAAGAGGGAAAAGGACCAGGCCCAAAGACCCAGAAAAGTGTACTTGATAAATCCCTTCAAACTTGGAAAGTATACTACTTTTTTTCCTGTCCATGTGTTTGGTCTGCTGCATCATGATCTGCAATATGATATGTGATCTGTGGTTTGAGGACAAATGGATTTGATAAATAGTGGCATGTGATTCAGTGGGTTTGGGTTGGTTTTGGCTTGTTTGGGTTTTTTTGAAGTGATTGCTGCCGGCAAGATATCAATGTCTCTTTGGAGGAACGGATTGAAATACTTGTTAGGAAAATTCTTACTCTACCAAGATAATGAATCCCAATCTTTCTCTTTTCTTCACAGAAATTAAAATACTGGTAAGGAGTGATACGAAAATTATTGTTGAGCCAGCAGTAGCAGAATCAAATGAATATTTGATTTAACAATCGAGTGCCACTACAATTTCCCTCCAAACAACTTTCTGATTGAGCTGGTTCACTGGAAGAGAATGCAAAAAGAACTGGGCACGGCTTTCCAAAAAAACCCTGCCACTGCGAGTGGAAACCTGGCTGCTGGGAGCTTCCACTTGCTGAACCTCTCTGAGTGTACTCTATCAAAGAGTACCTCCGGATCCCAGAACTCACTATGTAACTTTAGAGTATAAAATCCCACTCACTACAAAGTACCTCTTCTGACTTCACTGGAGTTGCTGCAAACTTTAAAAAATATAAATGCTAGAAGAAGCGATCTGAGCCTACTGGTGTGGTGAGATAGAGTTTTGTGGTTTAAGATGTTTGCTCTAGGAGGATAATATGTATAAAAACTGGATGTGTCTCACTGAACATTTAAAAAAAAAACAGAAAACCAAAGAAACAACAAAACAACAACAAAAAAAAATAACAAAAGGCAGTGGAAATTGCCCTGAGAAAACATAATGCAGACCCCAGGATGCTTAGAAAATACCACTTGCTTCTAACATCTGTCAAAAGCGAGTGAAATATAAGTAACATGCGATTCTTCAGCCTTCCAGGAGATGTAAATGTGCAGTGTTGAATCAGAGAAAGGATAATAGAATTGTATTTTATACTGCCTCATCTGTAATAAGTTAGACTGGCAGCCTAGATCATCAAATAATTCAAGATGATGAGAATTTATGCAATGGGCATTTAAAGTGGGTCTGGAACACGTTTTGAGCTGGAACAAAACAAACTGTTCTCAAGCAATTTCTCATGTTCACCTGCCACAATTTTCTAATCCTTTTTCCCCACTCTAGGCAAGCTTTCCTACAGATCCCTTGCATAAATGTAGATACTAGTGGTAGAATTCTGTCTATCAAATGTAATGAAATTATGCTCTTCACTTCAAAGTAATTGGTATTTTCTCCTGGAAGTGATGTTTGGTTAACTGCTGAAGCTTGCATTTTTTGGTTGATCTGAGATAGTTGTTCCTTCTTTTCTATGTCAAACGAAAATATTTGTGTTAAAAAATTGTATCATTTTTACTGATAGCACATCCTGCATTGCTGCTTGCTAAAATAGATTTCAATTTCTTTGCATAGCCAGTTGATGAAGTGCACTAGCAAACAGAGCTAAAGAGAACCGCAATGGCAGTGAAGCATTTTAACCAAGCAAACAATATACACAGCAGGTTGCTGTGCAGACACTCTGACTTACAGATGTGAACTGAACAGGACAAGAAAATGCCACACATTCACAAGGTGATTATTTGTGCCTGGCTGACTTCAGCTGACTGCAAAGTGCCGCTGTCAAGCTCTCTGTCAAGGCTGAATACTGGTGCTGAAAAATAAAAGGCAGTATGTGAATAATGATGAACAGTATGGTTAAGAAGAATAAACACAGAAATTGGAGATGAAAACCCCTAATTCCATTTGGCCTTGAGTGTTTGTATAGTTTTTGGCAGATTTCTTCAGTTTAGGCCTTGACTTCCCCATTTGCAATGCAGAGGCAGTTTCTACCTACTCTATTCCCCCAGTTGTTCCAAGGAATGTTTAATACTTGTATTGTACTTGGGAGGCACACTCACTTGCTTTATTTATGTTTTTCTTTTTCTAATAAAGTTTATGCTCAGCCACACTGTGCAGTCTAAAATTTTTGAGCACCTTCTTATTATAACACCAAATACATAAAGAGGACATCAGACAGGGATGTTCCCAGGAAACCTGCCCAAATTGGATTATAACATTGGCTCTGAATAACCAACTGCACTACATGGGAGGCAGCCTGAAGGGGATTGACAGTGCTGCATCCAAATCTATACAAAGTGAATGGGCAACCTCTGCCAGGGTGTCCCAACTTCCGTGGCTAAGAGAATGCTGTGGGAACTGCACGAGGAGACTGGTGCCTCTGCCTTGTATAGGTCTTTTAAAGATGTGATAAGCAGAACAGACATCTTACAAATGTTACAAATACACTTACCTGAGTGCATGTGTGACTATGTGCATATATGGTAAGAGGGAGGATTGATCATTCTTTCTGAAGCACTAATTTTCTTAAGCAAGACTAGCAGATCTACCAGCAAATGTATAGTCCTATCTTCAGATTGTGTTTTCATGAGCTATGCACACTCTACAACAGAAGGAGAACAATCTTCTATACTTATTAGAACACCATGAACTGTACTGATATACTAAACACATCCATGGAGAAATCCTATCCAAACATCTGATTACCTTATAAAGGAACTGTAACGTGGCAGATATTAAGGGAGCGGAATTGAAGCCGAACTGTCCATCTCAGTTCTACCACTTCCTAAATTTTGCATGCCGGACATTGCAGTCTTAGTGTTTCTAATGAAGCTTTCTCATTTGAAGTAAATTATTTGCTCAGATAATGTTATTTAGATGATTCATTGCAACAGACCCATCATTTGTATTTGCACTCAATATGTTGCCACAAGTGCTAGTTACAGACAGCACTCATTGCCTTACACTCTTACTTAAAGGTCAAAACAGAAGGAAGAGCATTATAATGGTCTTCCTGGCTGAAGTCAGATTTTATATTTTGCAGCTTCATTAGATGGTACAGGATACAGGCAAGCAAAGCCTGAATTGATCCTACTTGACTGAATTCTAAATGAATGGAAAATGACTGCATGGTGTGCCGAGGAGCAGGAATAACAGCGTGACAAAATTATGGTTTCTATGAAGACTTATGTCCTTATAGCACTTCTTTTCAGTTTATGTGTTTCAGCTGTGGTCATGGGATTTGAAAAATGAAGACCCTTTTGCAAGATGATTTTTCAAACAAACAGACAAAAATATATTGATTTTTCAGAAGTGTGCCTTATCCCAAGCACAGAAACCTCATGATATTTTGAAAGTTTATTTTGTTGCACTGATAATTACCAGTTATCCAAACGTCCTTAACTATCCCCTGTCTGAAAGAGATTGGAGCAAAAAAAAACCTGGGCATATATGTTGTGGAAATATATCTAGAAATGATGAATCTTTTAAAGAGCTGATATTCAGTACAAAGTGTTAGTAATTAGGTCTTGTGGACTTTTCTTTAGTATGATTTTGAGGGTTCATCTCACCTCACTGATTTTACACTTCCCCAGAAAATCTCGTAAGAAGGATACACCCACAAAACTGTATCTCCAGAAACCCAAAAGGACCTGCTTGTTCAGAGCATGTAAAGATGATAAAGACATCTCAGTCTCTTCCACTTCATGCCGTATTATATCAGGCAGACTCTAATCACACAAAGTGAAAACAGTGTCCTGAAAACAGTTTTATTAAACACAGCAACTGGGATGTTCACTTGCAGAGAGTCATCTACTGCACAAGTCTGGATAGGAAAGGACAGAATAACCCTCTCTTTTGACAATACCCGTTCTCAGATAAAATCCCACATTTTTCTCTCAAAGTGAATAATAATTAATTTTGGAATTCAGGAAAGAGTACTTCTTAACCACTTGACATGGCAGAGGATGGTTTGATAAGATTCAGTCATCAAGGAACCCTTCCATCGTTGAGATTAATGTGCTGGAATTTGAAATTCTGCATTTTCTTTGCTGGTCTCACTTAGAATATGTTTTGACTGGACAGGGTGCAAAGAAAGAATGAGATGTCATTCGGTCATGTCCTGTGGATGCATTATGAATGGTGTGGGGTTTGTTCATAGAAGGTTAATGTTATCTCCTGTATTAAATTTTCCTCCTTTTTTTCTACTTGAGATTTCTCCATCTCCAAAATATTACTCAACTAGCCAGAGAAGTCTAAGCAGATTAAAGCAGAATCTGAGTCCACAGATCTGGCTCTGACTTACAAAGTTTGTGTCCAAGAATAAATGAAGGAGTACGATGACCAATTCCTGCTCTGGAGCTGGAGAACAGAGAGCATGCCAAGAGGAAGGCGTCCAAGAATTACACCGCTCATCTCTAACATCTTGAGATTTTTCTTGTCCTGAAGAGGAGAAAGGAATATATATAGGTCAGTGGAAAAGCAATGAGTCTCCTATAGAAGCAACATAAAATGTTTTGAAGTCATTAATAAGCCAGAGTTTAAAGCTTTGAACTGCCATAAAAAGTATCACTTTCCTTAACTATGGAAGAATAGAAGTTCTATACTAGTACGGGTTGACATGAGAATAAAAGAGTAAGCTTTGATTGAAGAGTAATTTTGATTAAAGAAACAGATTACAAATTTCAGACTGATTATTTAGACCCTCTTTTTCAGCACTCTACTAGTAGTATAATTCAATTAAAAATATTACCAGAGCCTATTTCTGTGGCATTTGGCTGTCTGTCAATATGCATTTGCAGAAAAAAAGTTTTGAAAGGTTTGGGGATTGGATTTGATTCAAGCAAACATCCAAACGTCTGAAAGATTATCCAATCTTCATGCATCTTTCATTTCTTGAGAAAAACAAAAAACCATTGGAAATTTCACAAAGACAACCCTTCTCTGAGATTTCTGCTGCTTCTGATTCTACTCTTAAGTGAAAAACTGGAGAAATTAAACATCAATGTCAAATACATCAGAAACATATAAAAGTTTGGGGGTTTACTTGTTCTGGAATTAATTCAAGTGAATGAACTCATCTGCAGTGTTGAGGACATGAGCAGATGAAATAAAAAAACAGTATCAGGAATGAGGCTGGGCTTTTTGCTGTTCCTCCTCCACTGGCAGCAAAGAAACTCTGCCTCGTGAACACTGCTCTGATAAACCATTTCCTGATGGACAAGTCTCTGGCCACTACTTCCCCAACTCCTCCCCCCATAAGTGAATCTTCTGTGTTCCCTGTCCCTACTCAGAACCTCCTTCCTACTCTCCAAGTATACGTCAAAACCCTGATTACCAGACTCTGATTATCCTCTGCATAGATACCAGATGGGCCTTTGGACGTCATCATGCTGACATCCAGGTGTCCTGCTGACTTCATTTCTTTCTGTCCAGCTCCTCTATAACACATCGTCTCCAATTCTTTCTTTTTTTTTTTTTTTTTTTCTATTCTTTGTGTAATATCTTTTTTTTATGTCTGTGACTGTGAGGGAAAAAATCCTCGGCTGTCTATCTATAAGAAACATTTCTCCTGAGCTGCCCTGTAATGCCCCATAGGGCACTACCCACGTATCCCTTCAGCAAGTTCCTGTAAAATCCTGGAAAAAAAAGGAAGGGAGTGAGGAACGAGTCTGTGTCTCATTCTCTGTTGCTCTGTATTCTGCATCTTCTTATGAAATCACATGCCCTTTCCTTCTGCAGGATGCAGTGCTCTTGTCTCTGAACACAGAGATACAGTACAACTCAGCACAAGGCTAGAATCCTTATGGAGTACTAAAAATATATGGCATTACAGTGTGAGTCTGTAAAACACCTGAACTAGTTTTTTTTTAATTACTTCATTTCTGAATCTATAGTGTTATCAAAGCTGAGAGTCAGTCCTTTGGGAATTTTCATCTAAAACATCTTTTTTTTTTTTTTTGAAGACAGCGTTTCCCTCAACAGTGACCAGGATTCCTGTCAGAATAAACACAGACTTTCTTTTTCATTGACCCACCTCCGTGTGATTCAGGGAAGTGGATGCTGTAGTCCAGAGAGAGGTTTAAAACATCACCTATTGTAGTTCTGGCATTTTCCTCTTCTTTCAAAGAGAGCAATCTTGGGTTAAATAAGCAATAGCTTAATTGCAAATTCTGGGCAGAGAAAAATGCACAAATGTCTTGCTCATTTTTGAAAGAATTTTCAAAGGTACAAGCCCTTCAATTCTACAAGAAATAAGAATTATTAAGTATGAACAGATGTCAACTTCAAAGGCAGAGGACTGAGGGTGCTTACAGTTCTGTCCATCTCAAAATTTTCTGGTGATTCTTATACAATGATAAGATTCAGAGAAGTCAGTTCAGTAAAATATGGTTCACCTAATGCGTAACAACTGCGAAGTCCGTATGTCAATTGTCAGTATTGATTGATTCAGTGATTACTGCATCTTTCCTGTTTAGGAAAAAAAAAAAAAATTATATATATATATATACACACTGCAAATTCAAAACCACTGTGATGTAATAGAACTAACCACATTATCTGGTATGAATACAGTCAGGGACTTTCTCACTGAGCAAAATGCAGTAAAGAGAGACAAAAAGAATTAGTAAGGGAATGTGGCTGGAAAATGAAACCAACAGGGGTGCAGGAGGGAGCACTAGGGAAACTGTATATTGAACCATAACCTGTTCCATATAGGTTAAAAAGTACTCTTTCCAAGTTTTATAGGGTTTATTGATTCACTGATTTAGGTCAGAAAAATATAGTTGGTTAAAATTTTGCTTCTTTAATTGCTATCGCACTAAGCAGCATGTATGTAATTCTTCTAGCTAGCATGTCTATTTGATCAAAGACTCTTGCTGTGTCTCATTAATTTATGAAGGAAGCTCCCATTTAATTTATGAATGAAGCACTTATGTTAATTGGCTTAATGTAACCTTTGAGTGACTTTCAAGCTTATAAAGTATTTTTTAAAAAAATTAGCAGCCTTTCTTTGGACTTGTCAGAGATGACTTATGTATTTTGCTCTTTTACACATCTGCTTTTAAAATTTGCCAAATACCAGTTATGCAGATCCGTGTGTGTCCTGGTTTCAGCTGGGATAGAGTTAATTCCTTCTCAGTAGTTGGTACAGTGCTGTGTTTTGGATTCAAAATGAGAATAATGTTGATAACACACTGATTTTTTGGGTGTTGCTAAGTCAAGGAATTTTTTTGTATGTCTCGTGCTCTTCCAGTGAGTAGGTACACAAAAAACCCAAAAAACTAGGAGGGAGCATAGCCACAACAGGTGACCCAAACTGGCCAAAGGGATATTCAACATCATGGAATATCATGCCCACTATATAAACTGGGGGAGTTACCTGAAAGCAGGGCTGATCTCGGTTTTGGAACAGGGTTTGCACTAGTCAGCAAGTGGTGAGCACTTGTATTGTGCACTTCTTGTTTGGTTTTTTCTTTTCCCTTTTTATTATCATTATCATTATCATTATCATTATTGTTTACTATTATTACTATATTTTACTTTGTTTTTAACAGTTAAACTGTTGTTATCCAGCCTACAAGTTTTACTTTTGATTCTCCTCACCATTGTACAGGGGTGAGGGGGAGAGGGGGGCACTGTGGGAGCTGCTGTGTGGTGCTTAGTTGACAGCTGGGCTTAAACCGCAACAGTGTGTCTGATACTTCAGTACTTCTTCACATAAGATGAACAGATGAGATTAGCTCCTTTTTTTGATGTGCTATAAATGAGTATGGATATAAACATATAAATACACACACACACACATATATATATACACATACATACATATGCTAAGCTTACTCAGTTTCAGTTTCTAACAACCTGTAAGTCCAGAGCAAGACTTGCCAATGTATACTTAATGGGTTAGGGACTTCAGGGACAATCAATAATGCAATTGAGATGCACAAAGTTAATCTTCTGGGGTCTTCTTCATAGTGGAAATGACAGCCAATGTTACAGTGATCATCTCACCTCAGCATAACCAGATTGTAAGAGTTTTCCCCACTGCTGGGCCAAGCTGTCTTCATGAAATTCAAAAAAATTAAAATTAAAAAAAAAGTATTTTAAAGACTATTATCATAGAGCATCCACAGGCCTAATCATCTCCACTGATGGGACACATATCTTATTTTAAGACCAAATGTTTCTTCCTTCAGAGTCCTCGTGTAGATCAAAGCCACATTTATGCACTGCTGTGTATGTTTAATATTTAGACATGTATGGTCTTCATGTAAGTAAATATAATGTGTTATTAAGGTCATGTCTCAGGCTTCAGTCCATTGGTGAATCTGCAGAAATATTTACACCAAGCAAAAGGGCACAATGCAGAAACCCCTGACAAATGACCATTACGGGCACCGGCATGGCATGCACTCTTGATGGAGATAACAGCACAGGCTCACAGAAATCTAGTCACAACTTTGTATCTCAGCTCATTAGTCCAGATGGAAGCATGAATTAAGTAATCTCTGTGAGGTCTGCATCTGGAAATCTAGATGTAATAGCTAGGTCTGCAGTACAACCAGGTGAGTTTCTTTACTACTGGAATAGCATAATCAAACAAGTAATCTCCATATAATCTATCATTTGACCAGCAACTGATCCTGCAAAAGAGCCCCATATAGTGATGTTCCTCTCAGGCTATTTGACTGAGAAGGGTACCAAACCGTGGCAGAGCCCTGCACCTGACCACTGCTCTGGCATCTCAGAGGTACTCAAAGTGACAGAGTACCCAAGAGGAGCAGAACAGAGTGGCATTTGTAAGAAAAGATTGAGATTAGATAAGGGGAAAGCAATGGAGCTTTACTTAGTATAATCTTTTCCTCTACATGCTTTTAACTCTGAAAGTTTTTGTTTGGAAAATGATCTTTGTATGTCACTAGCAGTTTATGGTGACGGTGATACCCAAAGGAAACTCATCCATCTCTCAAACTCAGATCAGTTTTCTGTGTAAATAGGATTCCAAAACTTCTTTTTCAGTTTCCATGAAGATAAGTATGTTGTCACCCAAGGTTTCAACTCACTGATGAAAGTAAGTCAAGAACAGTATGCAAACATACAAACACAGATCCAGAGCCTGGAACTCAGTCACTCTCTTTAATGTTTCATTTTTCTGCCTGCAAAATAGAGAAAGAATTTTACAACTGATCATGATCTGTAAAGGTGAGATCCACTACGGACCATTAGGTGTTCAGAACCACAATAAAAACATTCATTTAATAAATTCAAAAAGTGAAAGGAAAATAGCAGTAGAACAATTATATTTACTGAGAGTGCATTGCTCTGGCACAAAGATTTGTATAATCATACAAACTGAAATACTGGACAGAAAACAAACTTTTTAGGCCTCTGGGACTTATTTACTCCATAGCTAATGCAGCTATGAGAGATTTGGTACCTGGCTACACAGAGCTAGATGCTCCCAGGTAAACATAGCTCAGGACTCATTTGAATAGCCATAACTTACTTGTGGCTTAATAAATCTACTGGAGAGAACAAATCTTTTTTCATTTACTTGAGAAGCTATGTCAACTGAAATAAATCACTTCGTCCTGTTAAACCATTTCACACTAAATATGCACAAAGGAGGGTAGAGCCTATTTCAAAGGACTCAGCAGTCAGCCAAAGTGACATCTCTCTGACAGATGACACATTCCTCCTTGCAAGTTTGGGAGATCTAACACAGTTCATAGAATGTTGTTCAGTAGTTATGTAATTTCACAGCTCCTGAGGGAAAGATGAGGATATCACACAGAAGGAAAAGTTTTTGTGCACATAAACTAAGCCCATATTCAGATTCTGTCGATATAAATGAGTTGGTGTCTGTTTCCTATTCTGTTGTAGGAAAGAAAAATTATGCACACAGCTTCTTCTCTGTCATTTCTACCCTCACTATTTTCAGACAGTCAGCAGGGCAGTACCGTAAGCAATGACCTGGACTAAATATTTATTTATAGCAGTTGTTCATGTCTTTAGCTGTCAGAATGTTTAAACAGTAAGGTTGCTTCTCTTCACAACATGTTTACCATCTGAATTAAATGGATTGTAAAAGGAAATTATGAGAGAAGTAAGCTTACACAATTTCCCAATAAAGTTCTGATTCTCAAAGGCATTAAAGCATCTAACTCCCAGTGAAGTACGTGCCTTCCACTACCTAGAGATACAGACCAAATCTTTGATACGGGTGCCAGAATCCACACATACCTTTTTGTTCCCTCAGAGTAGCTTGCTTTTTAACGTTTTAGACAATGACAAAAAAGTAGAGGAATTCTGAAGAGCAGTTTGGATGACTCAAAGAGGGATGTTGGTTAATACAAGCTCAGCAGTTCCTGCTGGAGGAAAGCAAATTAAAAATGAATAGATTGAAGCACTCCGTTTCAAAAAAATGCTTTCTTGATATATTCAAATGTTCTCCTTAAGCTCCAGTTTGTTTCCCATTTCTGACTTCAGCATGGACACTGGATCACTTCAGCTCTCATTAATTTCTTCTTCCACTTGCAGTTTATATAATGTGGACTTCAACTCTCTCTTGGCTGAAGTGTCAAGCAGCTAAGCAAATATCAAGTCAATATTTACCAGATAATAGTGAGAAAATAACTGAGAAAGCCATTCTGTATGTAAAGAGAGGAAATACTCTGAAATCTTCAAAGTGTCAATGACTTCTGAAAATGGTTGGGTTTTGTGTTTTTTTTTTTTTCCTGAAACCAGAGAAAAGCAGAAGGAGTTCAGGCTGTTGTTTGGGCTACTGAAGTCACATTTGGAATATGGTGTAGAAGTGATCACTAAAACCCAGCTTTTTAAGAGGAAGAAAAACAGCACTGAGTAATAAGAAGTACTCTAGCATATTAGATGCAAAATTAAAAGCTCTTTGGTAAGTTTCCATAGGCTTTAGTCAGACAAGACAGCTACTCAAACTGAATTTGTCTGCTTGGAATTATGTTTGATTTCACAAAGGTAAAATGCCTGCACTGCAAGACCTACAGGGATTCAGGTATTTGCAGCTGGTGGCTTCAGGGTCGTTATTTGCAACCTTTTGGACCATTTCTGCCTAGAGCAGTCATGGATACAGCATTCCACAGAAAAATGCTGGCACTTCAAGAACATCTTGAAGCTGTAGAGTTTATTCAGGAGACTGTGTCCTTCTTTACTTAATAAATTAGCACTTTCTATTTCCAGAAATAATATAAATTTCCCAAGCAGTTGATAAATATTCCTAAGTCAGAAAACTCTGCAATGTGGAAAGGACTTTAATATGCACAGGAAACTCCCCTGCTTCCCATGAGGCCAGCAGCCAGGAAACCCAGAAGGAAGGTCTCTGGGGTTAGGATGTGGCCGCCCAGTTGCTGTTTGACTAAGGCTGCCAGGGAAGGTCTGTTGGCTTCCTGCATCCATCAGCTGATCCTGTTTTTACTGAACTTACCACCTCTGTGCTGGTGTTTGGGTCTGACTGCTCTGTGTTTCTTGGGCAGATGCATCAGGTCAAAGAGTGACTTCTTGCTGTCAGTGTCCAGTTTGGTGCAATCAGGAGAAAAAGCTAGAGTTCAGCTTGGTGTTGTTGCAGCTATAGCTTCAAACATATAGTCAACGTGAAATGGGGCATAACTGCTCACAAACTGTGGATGATCTGCAGAGTAAGTCACCAAGGATCAGTTTGTCTTTGATAGATAGGAAGTCAGAGAAGCCACCCTGGAAAGGCCAACAGCCTGCTTTGGGACCTTGGGCCTTTTTTTCGCCAGTCATGATAAATGTTTTCCATACATATGGGCACTACAGTGCTAGCATTTCACTAAACTAATCATTGAATCATAGAATCAGCAAAGTTGGAAGAGACCTTTAAGATCACCAAATCCAACCTTCCACCCCGCACTACCACTGTAACCCCTAAACCGCTGAACCACTTCGTGGAGTAACATACCCAGACGTCTCTTAAACACCTCCAGGGATGGTAACTCTACCACCTCCCTGGGCAACCTATTCCAATGCCTGACCACCCTAACAGTGAAAAAAGTTTTTATAATATCTAATCTGAATATCCCCTGTCTCAGCTTAAGGCCATTTCCTCTTGTCCTCTCACTGCAGGGGCAGTAGAAGAGACCAGCCCCCACCTCACTACAAACCCCTTTCAGGTAGTTGTAGACAGCAATGAGGTCCCCCAGAGCCTCCTCTTCTCTAAACTAAACAAACCCAGTTCTCTCAGCCATTCCATTCTAGACATGTTTCCTGGACCCCTCACACAGGCACGTGGCAAGCCCAGCCCAGCCTAAAGATCACTGACCATCACAGTAAGACAGCTGGTGTGACTGGGGTCATCCAGGGCTCAAACAGCACAGATTCCAGCTGTGACAAATAAACATGCTGAATTTACAAGGAGTGGTTCTCCAGCTCAAAATAATGAGTTCTTAGGCAGGAACAAAGACTGAGATTTCCAGTAATCAAATCAAGTGGATAAATGAGAGTCAGAAAATAGAGCTGGCTGGGTCAATTAGTTCATCCAACTGACAGTCCAGGACATCCAGGACAGAACTGGTGATGTCAATCTCCCAGTAAATTGGAATTAATGCAGGGCAGGCAGATCAGCAGCAAGACAGATTTGGAAGAGTTAAACCTCAGAAACAGCCAGGCACTCACAAGATTTACTGTAGGTGGAATTTCATTACACAGAGAAACTCATGGCTAGAATAAGTTGCCAAAGGAAACAATAGAAGCTACTACCTTATTTTAAAGACATAAGAAAATATTTAAAAGAAATAAATATTTGGTAGTACATCTGCCATCTCAAAGGATACCTAGCTTCCTTTCATCCCTACAGTGTTCTCTGTTCCAGCTGCAGGATATTTTCCTCATTGCACTGCTAATTTTCCTTTTTTTTTTTTT